>JAOTQE010126666.1:0-12339 GCA_025631205.1 Nesometra sesokonis
ATTCTTATTCTTTATGTTACATAATAGAGAAATTAACATAATAATTATTTCTGCAATGTGAGGGCATTTTAGGCATAATTAAACTAGAGTAGTAACTGTATAGTTAGGCCAGTATTTTAGGCCTATGCCAGCCTCTCTGCTGGGTAAATAGTGGTGGTCGGCAGTATGGGAGTGCCGGTCGGAATTTTTGAGTGGTGGTCGGCCCCGACCATCGCCGACCACCGTGGTGAGAACCCTGAATTCGGAAGCACATTATTAGTTGTTTTAATTAAAATATTTGAGTTATCAGAAATTCTAAGCATATAACTGTGAATCGAATTTCTCAAATATTCATAAAATGAAGGGATACAATTATTGCCAAACATCATACTTGCACTGTTGTTTCTAGGTAGCCTTAGCAACATTGTTGTAACATACTCTAAATGAGTTTATTGTACCTTCATTGAATTTTCTCCAAAGAGTCATACAGTACAATTCACACAGTATGTCCTGAACAGATGATATTGAACCTCAACGAAACATTTAGAAAAGGATCTACATAACATGTTACCTCTGATACAGAAAGCCCTATATTGTATTGGTTCTTAATATAAGCATTATCTTCAAGAGAATTACGAATCACATGACCCAAGTATATAATAGAATCCACAAACTCTAAGTCGGAGCCATTAAGTTCAATATATAACACTGACATACTATCCTTAAAATTATTAACATTATTTTAATTATTATATTTACCATTTGGATTGCACTAATGTACTGTCTCTGTTCTACATAAATATGTGCCAAATTGAGCCACACATCACTGACATCTGCTGTGGCTTCACGTACCTGAAAATATAGATAATAAAAAATACATATTCTTTTGAAATCATGTTTTAACTATAGACCTATTTATATACTGAATGGCTATTTTTGGGAGATATGGAAAAATATTGTATTTATTGTAGCAAAATAGTGAGCTCACCATTTTCCCACAGCCTGTACAATATTTTCTGGTATTTCCTCCAAGGCATTCAAAGTTATATAATTATTTTACCTGTGAAAAGATATCTCTTGCCTCTCTCATATAGCCTTTCATAGCTAAGATAGAACCTACACCATTGGCTGCATACAAATTACGCTTATCCAATCGTAAAACTTGTTTGTACATCATTAATGCCCTGTCTTGATGACGTTTCTCCTAAAAAAACACCCAAGTAAACGTTTGTTAAACAATTCATACTAAACCAAAAAAATTTAACTCAGAAGGCCAAACAACTCTTTTTTACAAAAAAAAAACTATTAATTTACTTTAATTTTTTATCTAGTATGCCATTGGCTTTTAAGTGAATGTTTTTGTTTTCATTATCACCAAATGATTGCAGCTTAAAAAAATCTAGGAGTATATACACATAGGAAAATATTGAAATTAATCAAAATGTATTTGACACCAGTAAATATATGGTATAAGTAGTTTGATTTTTACTGGTGTTCCATGCTTATAAAAGGTGGTAGAATTCTGATACAAATATAATTTTACGATACCTTTTCTTTATCTCTTGTTGGTTGGTATAGTGTCTGTAACCAGACATTACCCAATGCAAGTAATGAGTAGGTGTCATTCTGTGTGGATGGTTGCTTGATGATACGCTCAAACTTCTTCTGGCCTGGACCCCACTCCTGCTTTGCTAAATGCAGATTACCAATCAAAGTCCAAGCATCAGGGTGATCCTAAAGAAATCCAATTTAGAAGTATATTATTTTATCTGAATGGGTAAAATGAAAATAAAGAATAAAGTAACAAATCATATTGGCTTTTATTGCCACATGGAGCATTCCAGCTTTTATGTTATTGTAAACACCATATGGATAAAAGGGTGCAGTCACTCCAGATACTGAGTCTAATGGTAGGAAAATAAAAGATGTACTTTCCAATTTAGCACAATCTAAACCTAAACCGCCAATGCAAATTGTTTAGTTATATATGATTTGACTTTAGTTAGCTAACAGAGTTAAAACCAAAAAATAGACTATATAAAAGAGAACTTTGAAAAAAAAAAACTTTGAAGGCAATAATAGCTCAAACAGGTTAAAAAAACATATTTCTATTATGATGTATTTAAAGTTTTTACACACAAGGTCATCTTGAAATATAAAATTAAAAGATAATAAATAATGAAGTACTAATTTCAACATTTGATGTAACGTATTTTATGGTGAGATGTTACTTATGTGTAACTTGTAGATCACTGATTTTTTTGCATTAAATGCTTAGTTGGTTTGTTTAATGTATAAACACCATACCAATTGCAGAGTTTTCAAGAGTATGGTTTTAGTAACCAAATTTACCAGTAAAAATTACAATTGACCAGTAAAAATGGTCTTTATTAAAAATAGTTATGATATAATTTTGATTCTCATATTTTATTTGCCATCCTATACTCATTAGTATTACAGAGAGTACAGGAATGCTCATAGAGGGCCATAGCTAGGCAGATAACTGGGGTAGGGCCAAAAGCCATGCCTGACAAATCATGTTTTTTGGACAATGTACCAGTATAAATTTTTCCAATGGGAGAACACTGAAATCTCTCTCCCTGGTAACCACTTAATTAGCTGCACAACATGCAGTACAATTTTCATTTTCTGGTTTTAAATTTAACACGTACCTGATTAATTGACAAGGCCTCTTTAAACCAGTCGGACGCCTCATAGATCTGTCCTCTGTCACGTGCAATACAGCCTAATCTAAGATAGCCTAACAGGCATGAAAAAGAGACATAAGAGTAAACTGTATTCAAATACAGTACAAACAAATAAAGAGTTATTTTTTTATCATCAATCACCATCAGCATCATAATTACTATCAGGATAAGAAATGACTGAGGATTTACAAGGTAATACGACATAAAACTTTATTACTTACAATCGATGTAATTTGGATGATCAGCCAGGATAGTTTTGTAGTGTTTCTCTGCTTTATCATAACGGCACATCCCTTCATAAAGTCGGCCCAAGTTGTATGTGGTCGTTACTGAGATGGCGCTGTAATATGTCTCATCATGCCGGGACTCACTTCGTGAACGTTCTAAAGATGCCTCGTAGTAGCGCTAAGAATATTGAACATGTAACAATTATCAATATAAATAATAAAATGTGAGGTCTCACTACAAAATGAGTCGCATTGTAGGTGAGATCAAATTGAGATAATCACAAAAATAGGTCTGATGTCAAATTTTTGAGAATTTTAGTTTTAATCGGTTATGAGCACTATGGTACTTAAATTTCATTAAAATATACTTTTTAAGTCAGTTTTTATGCAGAAAAGTGTCATTCAGGCAGATTTTCTGAGATTCATAGTCTTTTGTTTCTTTATTTTTTGATTGCTTTATGGGTGTTTTTCTCATAACCGAGTTTCCATGCATGAGAACTTGAAATGCTCATATCTTTGGATCTACTTATCCAATGAATGTCATTTAAAGTTTTGATTACAGCTTACATTATGCTCTATTAGAGGGTACCAATACCTGAATTTTGGATTTTCCTACCATGAGACTCGTTTTGTGGTGAGACCTCACAAATATGGGTATAGTATTATTTATACGTAACCCTCCCAAAAATGACCACTCTTGGTTTTTTTCATTCTGGTAATATTCAGGTTTATGGAGTCAAGTTTACATATGTCTACCTCAGACACCATTTACACTTACGATTTGGGCTGGACCATTTATTGTATCTTTTCGCTGCTTTATTGCTTACACAAATAATGACACGCTGCTAGAGGTGCAAGAGGTAAATACAGATTCAAATGGGCGGCAGAATACAAAACGGTACTCTCTACAGGAATATTTGTGAACAGTTGCTCGAGAATGGTGTATTAAGTGATCCTGGTCACATATAAGGAAAATAAAAGCAGAGAACAAGAAGTCTGTAACAATTAATCACAAAAGTGGAGCTACCTGAAGTTTTTTTTTAATTAATTGTGCTTCCGGTTAGCCTTCTTTGGACCGCAAATGTAAGCATGCTAGTTCAGGCCCAACTGTAGGTGATCCTAGATTCACCCAAGGCCAGCCCAGTATTGAAATATAAGTGTAAATGGGGTCTTAGCTTCAAGATTTTAGAACTTTACAAAATGTTTTTTGTTTTTCAGCTGATTGGTTTTAGGAGAGTTTTCAAAACACCATTTCATACAAGACCAGTCATCGGCATGACGAGGAGTGGTTGGCGCAGAGACTGTGACTTGGACAAACAACCCAGTGGATGTGAGTTTGAATCCCACACTTGTTAGTTGATTTGTGTTCTTCGGTAAGGCACTTTATCTACATAGTCTACTGTATACCCTGATTTAAAATATGTACTAGAGAATTATGGTTAAGTAGCCTGTATTGGACAAGTATCTCATCCAGGGTAAGTATCATACTCTCATTTTGTTTCTTGCTACAGAAACTGTGGAAAAGCTCTAACTCTTGGTGAACAGTTAGCTTGTAAAAAATTTACTCTATCAACATAAATTGTTTATAGAACACACACTCCTTCCACCACCTTCTTGCAACTTGAGAAAGCATTTCCATGCCAGCTGACATGCTATCTATCTCACAAATAAATAGGATGAAACACTATGGCACCAATGCTAGCCAAATTTAAATCAAAGTCAGAGGTCAAGGTCACATGATCAAAATGTTGGGCCACGCAGAAAGGTCTTGTCATAACACACATGCCAAATTTAAAAGCCCTACCTCTAACATGTAATAGTTATGGCAAAGGTTAAAGTTGACAACAGACAGACAAACAGACGATATGAAACCAATATGCCCCGGCATATATTCCTAGGGGCATTAAAAGATATATTTCTTCATTTTAACACTGCATACATTGTATCTAAAACCTTGTTTCATTATACAGTTTTGTGTACTCTCAAGTAAGCACTGTACCACCTATTTAACAGCAATGCTCTGAGAAAGAATTATGTTTGGTGCAGTTCATATTCAAAAGTTCAGTAGCCCTGATTCAAGAATTTAATTTTTTTAAATTTTAATATTAATTAAAATTTCTTACTTTTGACTCTTGAAGGTTACCGAGTC
The DNA here is from genome assembly GCA_025631205.1 of Nesometra sesokonis. Taxonomy (NCBI): domain Eukaryota; kingdom Metazoa; phylum Echinodermata; class Crinoidea; order Comatulida; family Antedonidae; genus Nesometra; species Nesometra sesokonis. The sequence continues at coordinate 5,064 of JAOTQE010126666.1, forward strand.
TGTAGTGCAAGGCTCCGACATTGTTCAGGATCTCAGGGGGTACATCAGCCTGCACCTTCTCCTTAAGTATCCTTGTAGCAGTACCATAGGCTGAAAGTGCACCCTACAAAAAGAAATCAGAGAATGTATGCAGGTAACTCATCTACGATCATTAGCAATGCACAAGGAATAGGACTACACCAAAAAAATAAGGCCTAAAGAAACCTAAGCAAGAAAATAATTTTGGTTTTTTTTTAGTTGGATTTTTATTTTTTAGTTTGATAGAAGAAATTATAAGCTTTAGATTGTTTTTTAATTAAATCCATAGGTTGAATATAAGCAGAGAAAAATAACTTTGAAATATTACAAATGTGAAAACACAATTTGAAGAAACTCAACTTTAAAGGTAAAAAAAAACTGTTGAATTCCTGCCTGTTTTTCCATTGATTTTGAAAAACAACCCTTACAAAATGTAGATCAAAAATATGTAAATAAACATAAACATGAAATTTGTAATTATAAAATTTAAGTAATAAACTTAACACAACAATAGAAATCTCATTTTTATAAATTATGACTTTCTGCCTATTTTTTTGTGGATATCTCAAATTGACATGGAGTACAACACGACTCATGCTGTTAAACACCTCGCATATATTCTAAATACTGAACAGCTTGGTAAGTTGTACCATATGTTTTCAAGGTGATAATAGCAGTTACTTCACCCTTAATGCTTTTGTGGAAGCAGTTGGCGCAGCGGTTGCGTTTCGGACGTCCCATCATGAGGTCGGGGTGTTCGAGCCTCAATGTGATCAGCTGTTTGTGTTCCTAGGTAGGAGTATAAGTGGGTACCTGGGAGGTACAAATGCTATATGCGCTGATTACAGCTGCAACATTATGGAATGGATTGTGTTCCATAATTTATTGTTCCAATGACTGGGGGTAATAAATGTGAAATGCTTAGAGGCCTTGGCAATAAGCACTATATAAATTTCACATATTATTATTATTATTATTATTATTAAAGATAATCATTATGCTGTTTTTAGTAACTTGTCAAATAGATTATTCACTAACCTGTACATCTGTTATCTCTAGAATCTGTGCCAATTCGATCCATGCTTCCACATCATCTGGGAACTGATCCACAACTTTCTGCAGATGACCCTTGGCGATGTCCCTCTTTTCTTCATCTTTCGACGATGCATAGAGTGATCCAAGTATCTTCATTGTCTCATAGTTGCCAGACTGAGCCTTCAGTACTTTCTCAAAACACTGAGCAGCCTGTTAATAGAGAACAGAAAAGGAAATCACGAGTTTTAATTCAGGAATTTTAGATGATAATAACTAAAACATGATGGAAATACACAAAACATTTTACAATTTTTCAAATAAGGTATGTTGGCTTTAATTTTGACAAACTTCAGAAATGTTTCTACTTTGTCTAAATCATTAAACAGCATCAGTATTTGAAGAAATGTCATAGATAATGGCACCAATCTTCGTATTAAGAATTTATTTCCGTTCGAAGAAGTGGGTGAAAGCTGAAGATGACATACATTATTTGAACAAAATACTACCTAAAACCTGGAAGATTAGGTCATTAATCTATCATCCCAATGAATCAAGATCAATTTCAGCTGGGCCAGTTCTCAGTTAACTCAGCAGCTATGTAAATGAGTACCTGGTTGAAATATACCAGGGGGCTTAAAATATAGAATCAAATGGAACTGGCCACACTACCACATAACACCAAGGCGTAGTACGTTGTGTATGTTTTGTTTGTAGCATTGCATTTCTTTAGGAATTGTATCTATTTATTCAGTGCAAGCATTTTTTAAGAAGAATCATTATTTAATTCTTAAAGAGCACAAATCTTGATTAGCTTGTAAGCTTTTTTTTTTTGGGGGGGGGGGGGTTTCCATGTTTGCCAACTATTAATTTAAATGTAGTTTAAATTTAAAAAAAATGTACTTTTATTTTAAATAAAAAAGGGGAATATGATGTTAATTTGTGGAATACTTCTTCTGTAACATATGCACATTATTTAAGACTACTCACATTCTCTGTATCTCCTCTATAGATGTACATCTGTCCCAAACCAAAATGAGGCAGAACAAACTGAGATGAAGCAAACTGGGTGGACTGATAGTAATACTGAAAAGCCTGGTCAAAGTCACCCTGAAATGAAACAAACATACTGTAATAAACATTGAGCAAAATACATACAATTTTGTGAAAACAACGGGTTGCATTTATAACATGCCCAAAGTTGTATGATAATTGGTCGGTTTGTCACTTGCTAAAAAAATCTTAATTAGCTTTAAATAGGAATCTCTTTTTTAAAATCTGCATGACATTCGCGGATCCAGACCTTCGCACCATTCGCCATTGCGAAGGTCAGACGACCTCAGACTCTGGTACCTCACCACAGGGGCCCTAAGCGACCCCCGGACCTCCAACTTCATCACATGGGTTTTGCGAAGGTCACAGTACATGTCAAGATCCGCCCCTGCATGATGCATTTGTGGAAAATTTGTTTTGTTTTTTTTATTTTGTGTCACATCCAACAGAGTGTCTCATTATGAGGCTTAGGGAGTGGCATTGTTATATCATGGGAAAGAACAGTGTTCAGCCAGGTTTGAACCCAGGACCTCAGGATTGGAAGGCAAGCATGCTAACCTCCAGGGTATGGCAACACTGCAGAATACATATGGCAATTTTGATGTTCAAATCATTAATTTTCCTTTTTTAAGAGCATCATCAAAACAAATTGAGATTAATATAACTTAGGAACCTTCAACTGGGTCAAAAAATATATAAAACTAAAAAAGAATATGGTTAATTTCCATTGGGACTGAAGGAATTTTGGTAGAGCACTTTTCCAAAGGACACAGACAAATGGTCAGTATAAGTCTTTACCTGGACATGGAATGACCTTGCCAACTGGTAGCAGCTCTCGGCCTGGATTGATTCATTTTCAGTGCCGTGGAATGCGTGTAATGCAAGATGTTGAACCTTGCTGTAGTCCTGTAATAAGAAATAAAAAAATATCTTCAAATTTAACAACAATGATAATAACAATGACAATAATAATTGTGAATACTTATATATACACCAGTATCCATCTAAAAGATGCTTATAACGCTGTGGACCAGACCTTCTTATGACTCTATGCTCCACTAAGGGTCACGTAATGTACTGGGATGTACTCGCGCTCTTTCATCTGTCTACAACAGGGGTTGCGTATGAACCAGTACACCGGGGAACCCTTACTCATCTCAAAAGATGGCGAGAGTTCTTTAAAATGCACATGTGTCGATTTGTATACACTGGTCCTATGGTTTATAGTTCTTATCCAAAAAGACTTGTTCCACCACCAGAACCATGGTGTGAGCGGACCTCAAACTCACAGCATAGTATTTAGGTATCCACATGTCTAATATCTTCTGATGGTATAGGCAGAATGCAATAGATGATTGATTTAACATGTCTCTGTTCTGATGCAGTTTTATAAAATTCACCACCTTTTCAGTGACGAACCCACCCTGCATAGATTACCTACCTCATCACTGTTATTTTAGAAGAATGCGAATTCAGCAACACAATCATCGAAAAGAGTAATATGCCCATGATGATTAAAATATCACTACCATGGGTTTGAAACTTTTGGTGTAGCATGCAGTGTAGATTTCTGGATGATCGGTTCTAATGAGTTGTACAATCAATCCATTTCAGGTTATATAATACAGATAAATTTTTTTTTCATTCTCAGTGCGATTCAGATATGATTTCCAACAAATACACTTCAGTAATAGTAAGGTCAGAAAATTGTGGTGCTGTAGCTTGGTAGTTAACATGCTTGCCTTCCAATCCAGAGGTCCTGGGTTCGAACCTGACTGCACATCAGGTTCGTTCCTAGAATCTAACAGCACCACTCCATAAGCCTCATAATGAAACTTGGTTTTGAAAACAGATCTCATTCACAAACGGCTCATGTGCACTATGAAGAACCCAGTACATCTTTCGAGATGAGTAGGGGGTTACCCTAGTGTACTGGTCCATACATCCCCTGCTATGTGGACAGAAGAATGTAGCACCCGTTATTCAGGCAGCAGGACATGACGGGACCCTTAGGGGCGTAGAAATGTGTAACATCTGGTCAACAGCACATTGAGACTTTACTGTGTAAGGTGCTATATAAAAATCTAATTATTATTATTATTATTATTACTATTCTATAAGTGACTAAGAACTTGCTGTTAGATGTCACACAAAATGAAAAATTTAATTCATACAATAACTCTCGACACCATGTCTTGCTGGGTTGTGGCTGACTGAGTTTACTCCAGATGTGATGGGCATTTGAGTGAATTGCCATAGAAACTTTTAGTTCGTCGAAAGAATATTAATGTAATATCCCTAAATATAAGATGACTCAGGACCAATTTAGTTTGTTTATATCATCAAAAAACATTTAATGTGAAGCACATGATGGTGAAGTATGTTGGGGTATCTGAATTGAGTCATTACACCATGCCATGAATACTTGAGGTGTCGGGACTCACATTATACAATGGGGCCTGATTTATCCTTTACGACTTTTACAAATTGTGTCAGTATACAACTTATTTACATAATAGACTTTATACAATTTAGTAAGTTTTTAAATGTTTATATAATTACCTTCTTGAAGAAAAAGTGATTAGCGAGGTGATTAAGTACCATTGGGTTCCCAGAATCAATGCTGTACGCCTTCGATAGAAGCTGCACGCCATTCTTAATGGAATCCGCCTCCTTACTGTTCAGCTCTAGCACGGCTAGGCCTACTATTGTACCTACGCTTTTTGGATCAAGGGCCATGGCCCTCACAAACGCCAGTCTTGCTTTCTCAAACTTGCCAAGTTTCATGAAGCAGTGTCCCATGCCAAGCCTAACAGCAGCTGAAATTACGAATTTAAATAAAATTGTTATTATTAGTAAAAATAATTGTTTGATGGTACTCAACATTTAATGAAGTGAAAGGAGGTTTATGTTCCAGTATTTACATTCCCATTTCTCTTACAAGGCCTAGGATAGCCTATACGCTTCTGTACTTTACTCTCCTAGAATTAGGCTAGGCTCTGGACTCGTCGACATGGGTAAGACATGGTGGTTTCGTTTTGATTTATGCTGGGCTATACCTTGACAACTGATACCTAGTGTGTATCAATCTCAATGTTCCCAACCTAACCATCCAACATGTGATACATTTTTCCCCCTTCTCCTAAACCACTGAATAGTATTTTGTTACCAAGCATTAGTATCGTGGTATCATTCTTTTGTATAAATATCACATTACCTATAAACAACTAATCAAATAGCTAGAATATATATACAAATGTTGTATAAATACATTCCCATTTAACTTACTAGGCCTAATACGTAAAAATTAAATCAAAAAAACTAATCCATAAAACTTGAAGCCAAATATTCGTTATGATGGTATATGTGTTTAGTTGTACAAAGCGACGTAAATAGTGGAAATTTAGCAGTGCAACATGATTTGAAGTTTTTATAACGATTCAAAATGGAATTTTAAATCAGTGTATTTTGGTTAATAAATGACAGGAAAACAGGCTTAAGTAAGGATAAGCTGTCAACCACTACCTATACCTACGAACATTATTTTGTTAACATGCATACCTACCTGGGCAATTAGGGTTTGTCCTCAGTGCTTTCTTGTAATAAGCCAATGCTCCTCTATAGTCTTTCCTGTTAAAGGAGATACAAGCTTTACCTATAAAAAATACAAATAAATACTATTTACTTTTATTTCTATGAATTTGAACAGCCCCACAGTCCAGTGTACAGAAGTAACCTAAGTGCTGGATTTAAAAAGGGTGATTGTAATTCAAGATCAACGGCTATTTATTAACTTCCAATAACATTACAAAATAAGGATGCAGATTACGGCAAAAAAGATTACGTCTTGCGTTAAGCCAACCCAGACCATTAAAGAGTAATAATACTGCTGTTACTGCTTGAGAAAACAAAAGTTTGTTAAACTAGCCATGCTGCTTATCAAGAGGTAAATAGTCTGTAACCTGGAATAGATGTTTTAGCAATTTGGCCATGTTAGGTTCAAAATTACTAGCCAAATTCAAGTTTGAATAACCAAAAGCTGCTTAAAATTCATCAGTTATTTGGTTAAGTTGGAATTTAAAAATTAGGAAAAAATTTAACTATGTTATAAGATTTGGCTATTTAGCTAGTGGTAGATTAAACTCTGGTAAAACTTGCTGTACGATTTGTCCAATAACCTTTACTAATGCAAATGTTATAATTTTTAAATGTCATAAACACTAAAAAATTATTCAAACCCTATCTTTTCCAGTTAATACTTGATGAACTATTAACTTACCAAGCAAGGCTGGAATATTGGAGGCATCTTGATTGAGAACAAAGTTAAACTGTGCGTCTGCTTGATCCATTTTATCACCTTCCAAAAGGAAGAAACATGCTCTTCCCAGCAAATGGTTCTGAAATTTAAATTAATTTGCTACAATAGAAAATATTTGTTAAAATCTATTGAAATCTAATCTGTGGCAGTAAAGGACTGAATTTGGCACTGTAGCCTTTAAATGTGCATTGTAAAAAATGACAAAAATTTGACTCTAAATATGCCTGGCTATTTTGAAACAAAATTCTGACTTTTCCACACACAGCATTATGCCAAAAACTAGCAAAACATCAAAGTGCTAGAAGTCTCTAGAATATTGATAATCTTTCAGTTTAATAAAAATTAAAAATTTACTAATTTTTATTCTGAAGTTCTTAACTCTGACGTTGCTTTAATTACGATCAAGATAATTTCAAATTAATTTTGATGATTTCTTTTATAATTTTCAATGACAATATATCTTTAAAACCAAATGTTTTTTGTTAAATGTATAGTGGTAACTTTTTTTGGACATGCAGAACAATGAGTGGTTACTATAATTCCATTAACAGAGGTCATATCTTATACACTGGCCCACAAGACCAGTGCTTCAATATTGTTAATGGTCAAATTCACTGGTCACTGTTGTCACCCTACATTAAGGCTTCATAAAATATATTTCAAGAAATGATGTGATTTAATTTAGTGGTTCTTTTCGTTTTTAATTTTCTTGAAATTTAAGAGAGGTTGTCTGTAAATATCCACCAAAATCCACAAAAAGTGGCCACGGTCAAAAAATAGATTTTCTTCATAGTTTGGTAATATGTTGTATTTGAGGCGAAAAGTAAAAATCTGAGATATTAGAAAAAATAAATA
>JAOTQE010126677.1:0-12339 GCA_025631205.1 Nesometra sesokonis
AAGGTCTACGGGCACATCAAATTTGCGCATGCGTTTACGCGTTTTTGTTAAATAACAGTAAAATATGGTAAAATGATTAATAGATAGAAAGAAAAAAAGAAAAAAATGGAATGACAATTCAGAATATACAGTGACTAAAAATCATTGTAAATTAATTCTATAAAAATTGTGGCATTTATCGTCAGGGGTCAAGCCTGCCTGTCATGTTTCAAATTCAGTATTTATTTATTTTTATGACAATTTTTTATCCAACATTGCTAGTTCGCTTTGCTTAACTTTAATAATAATATGCATAGACAGTAATGTAATGTGATCTCCATTAGGAATTGAGGTTACAAAAAACCATAGATTTATTATTTACGACTAGATGATCAACTTCCACAGAATACATACAGTATTCCCAAAGTGCAGTTCCATGTGCGCCTACTATTCCGGAATCCAACTAATCAAATCGTGTTATGTTCTAATGCTGTTGCTACTTCAAAATTGCGCCCCCCCCCCCAAATCTTTCATCGAAGCAAAGATAGAAGTTTCGAATTTATCAATAAAAAAGTAAAATTAATCCAAATATAAACCATTGACAACTTAAAATATATGCGACATATGTAAATGATTTGTATGACAAACGAATGTCAAAATTACATGTAATTATAAAAAATTTATTATTATTTAACCTACATGTTTTTGACGTAGCCTGAAGAAATCAAAACAGTAGGCATCTACATGGGACTGCAATTCTACAGTGTTAAGTTCACCATCTAGCCGTAAATAATATATCTATGCAAAAAACCCAACTGTTACCTTTCATGCCATAGCCTCCATGTGTCCAGTAGGTTTCTATAGCAATCAATCCAATTTTGAACAACATGATCCCTAGAAAGTTGCCAAGGAAATGCTACCATCGCAACAAGACTGGCTGTTTGTACATCACCTGTCTACAAAATTTCACATACAGTAAATAATTTTTAATATTAAAATGATATGAGGTAATAAATTAATTTCCAATTTAAAATTTACTTCATTAAAGTGACACAGTATACATTACTCTCATAATAATAATAATAATAATGTGACATTTATATAGCGCTTATTGCCAAGGCCTTTAAGTGCTTCAAAATTATTACCCCAGTCATTGGAACAAACACCTATGGAATACAATCCATTTCATAATGTTGCAGCCGTAATCAGCGCATATGGCATTTGTAACTCCCAGGTACCCACTTATACTCCTGGGTGGAGAAAGGCAACGTGGATAAAGTGTCTTGCCTAGGAACACAAACAGTCGACCAGAGTGAGTCTGGAACCACCGACCTCGTGATTGGAAGCCCGAAACGCCACCGCTGCGCCAACTGCTTCCACACCAAATGTATAACAGAGTGTGCAAAGTTGAGAATGATGATTCTTTTTTACAATTTAGAGACTATATGATGTAGTATTTGGCTATTATGGTTTACACTAAATATACTGTATAATTCCACTTTTTAAAAAATAAATTCATTTGAATAAAGCAAAGGTCGTGAGTTCGATTCTCACTGCAGGCAACAAAATAATTAATAATTAATTTTTACCATCTTATTCCTATCCAAGTTTAGACAAAAATCATTGTGTACGTATGAACATCTAAATAATTAAAATAGTCTTTTGGGCTAATTTTCTCTTCCAAACTGCCTTGTCAAAAGTACATCAATCTATACATTCTTAATGTGATGTATCCCACTAGTGGTACAGTAATAAATGGAAGACGGTTTTACAATAAAAAATCGCAGTGAAAGCGAAGAACTGATGAGCGTTTAATCTTGTTTAATAAAATTTCCAAATACTGGGTAAAAACGTAAAAAACCTGAAAGGTCTAGGCGTTGGATGTCTTTGGCGTCATATAAAATACTACAACACAGGTGTACAATTTGCATAATGGAAAGAGAAAATTAGTATATAACCAATATACATCAAACCCAAACTGTGTAGATGGTAATGGTATCCTCTTGTGTCATAAGAACAATTAATTTGACCTCTCATCATTTTAAAGTATTTGAAGCCATTGGTTTTTGTGGTTAAAAATGAAACAACGTTTTGATATATTTGTATAGAAAGAACATCTGAATACTGATAAAAATCAATGTGAAGGACATTTAAAATTAATATAACCAAGTACCTGTGAGTATGTGCGAGTCGTATGGTCGACCGGTTAAGGCAAGGGAACTGTGAGCCATAGCAATAACAACAGCATGGGTTTGAGGCTCGCTTGCACCATCGTTCTGGTGGTGGAACAAGTCTTCTCGGATAAGGACTATAAACCATAGGCCCAGTTTACACTCATGCGAAATATAAAGAACCCAGTACATCTTTTGAGACGAGTAGGGGATTACCCCGGTGTACTGGTCCATACATCCCCTGCTGTGGACAGGTGAATGAGCGCCTGTATCGGGCAGCAGGACATGGTGTGACCCTTAGGGGCGTAGAAAGTCATATGAATGTGTAACATCTGGTCCACAGTGCCTTGAGACTCTACTGTATAAGGAGCTTTATAAATCAAACTACATAACATACCTTGGGTGTAACCCCGATTAGTAAATATAGTAGAAAAATTGTAGCACAAAAAGGTAACCTCCAGTTTGCAGTTAGTAAACTTAAGCCTCACATTACATTGGATACAACCGTACTGTTTACTATGTGACATTACAAACGTCAAAGTTACAAGCTGAAGCCTCAGTAATTTTAGATCATCTCCCGGGCTTCCCAAATTATGTAATTTTCTCCCGGAATTTAGTTTTCTCAAGGTTATTCTTCAGGTTTTGAAAAAAGTTTCACAATTAGAGCATATTTTTGGCCCATTTTGTTCTAGTATATTGTATGAAAATAAAAAAACCTAAAGTTCAGCAATGTTTTTGATGAAAAGTACTAGCATATCTTAACAGTGACAAAGTATGTCAGAAACTACAGTTTTATTAAGCAATATGTTCAGCTTTTAAACAAGTGTACTGTACAAATTTTAGTAGGGACAGATGACAAGAAATTCTCCAGGAATTCTATTTTTACAACTTGGGACCTCTGTGGGTAGCAGACCTAGTAGTTGATTTTAAAATGATTTAGCATTATTCAGTGACATCTTTACCTTGTCGATATAAGAGCTGATGAGTTTGATTCCGTCTTCTGTAAGTCCCGTCAACAGAATCCCTTCGAGATTGCCCTCTGTCTGCGCCTCATCTGACAGTCGTTTTATGTACTTAGATAACTGAGTATCATCCAGAAATATACATGCAAATGCTATTCTATCCTGAATACTCATCTTATGAATTCGTTCATCCTAAAAAACAATGAAATACAGCACACATAAATGTGAGTAGTCTTGGTTCAAGACATTCGGTTTAATTTGTGAAAAGACAATCAAAAGGCACCCGTTGCGTTCCATAGCAGGTGGATTGCCATACCTTTCTGATGTTTGAATCACCGTCTTGGCACACACTTCAATTTAACTAATACTGTAACTTAATCTAAAATATCATTATGTCGTTATCTTATACAAAGAAGCATAGGCTATTGATGATCAGATGAACACTTTTTTGTTATAATGTAACAGTTTAGTACTCTGTTTAAACTGGATTTAGGGCAGATAGAAAAAAAAACATTATTGGCTTATCAAAATTTTTTTCAAAAAAATGGGGAGGAAATGAGGCTTTTTTTTGTAATATGGTAACCACAAAAAATCTGGAGGGAGGAGGATTTTTTTTAATCGGGTAATCAGAGTAAAACGAAAAAAAGACTACAAAAGTTAAGAACTGCAGTGTTTATTAAAACATGTACAGTACACACATTTGAACATTTAAAAACAATTGTGCATTAAAAAAAGCACTGTAGATCTTCCTTTAACTTCAAATGTAAAAACAAAAATTGCCATTTTGCCGCATCAAAACTTTCCGATATTTTAAGTCAGAAGAGAGTGAAAAGCTAATAATTTTTTATACCTGCCCTTATCATGAAATTTAGTTTTCTAAATAGTCTGTTTTAGAAGGGTTCCATTAAGAACTCACCAGTACAACAGAAAAGTTATCATCATCACAAGTAAGGAATGTAAACATAGCCATTAGGTAAGCGTTCTGTAGTTGTTTACATAACATACTACACATCTCTCGCCACAGATTCTTTCTGCTACTATCATAGCCTGACAAAGCCATTGCCATTGCACCTAGGTTTATATCACCTAAAAGAAATAATGAAAAGATTTTTTTGATAAATGTGAGGTGTCTTGACGAAGTGAGTCATGCTGTGCGGCAGATGATTTTGAGATATCAACAAAAATAGACAGAAAGTCATAATTTTATGAAAATAAGATTTTAGTTTTGTTATGTTTAATGCTTAAATTTTATAATTACAAACTTCCTATTTATGTTTATTTACAATAAACATGTTTTTGAGCTACATTTTGTAAAGGTTATTTTTCAAAATCAATGGAAAAACATACAGGAAGTCAACAGTTGTTTATCTATAAATTTCTCTAAAGTGTGTTTTGATTTTAGAATGATGTTTCTCTGGGTATACCCAAGCTATGAACTTCATTTAAAAACCAGTTTTAAAGCTTATAATAATCTCTTCTGTCCAAAAATATCAATAACTCAATTTTGATTTTTTGTACAACACGACTCATTTTGTGGTGACACCTTACAAATGTGGTCTCACCATAAAATGAGTTACACAGCAGGTGAGATCAAATTAAATAATCATCATAAAAAGTGACCTTTTAAAAAAAGATTTCCTGACTGAACAACACGTTCTCCAAAAAAATGTTGTGCTCGGGCAACAAAGATTTTCTTACCTCCTTGTGCGGACACCTCTCGTAAGCGGACACATCCCATAACGGACACTAATTCAAAGACCTGTTTGTTCTTCCTATCTAATCAGTGTATTTGGTACTTCCCGTAAGCGGACGCGGACACTTTTTGTCTTACAATTTAGAGTTTTTGTGTGTTAATTTACCTCCCGTAAGCGGACATCCCGGAAAATGTTATGACTTTTCTGTACAACGAATACACATTTTTGTATAAAATCATCCTTATACTGTAATGGCTGAGAATCATATTACTGAACCAATGTTAAAAATGATAAACAATATTTAATAAAATATGGTGTCTATAAATTTGAGAGACCATTTTTGCTGAGAAGACTGTGAAATGTGAGACTTAATGACGGATACATAATTTTGCAACTTTGGCCCTCTATCGGCTGGAATTCTTGTAAGCGGACACCTCCCGTACTTGTTCTTGTTCTTGTTCAGATGTTTGAATCACCATCTTGGAAAACTCTACAATGTCACGTCATTTCCCAAAATGTTTTCATGGGCATATAATTTATCCTGTTGCCTGGTTTCAGTTGCATATGATTGGCTATTACCCACTTGAAAAAAGATGAATATGCATGTTGGACAATTACCGACAGATTCATATATTGTAGTCCTTCCCCATCAGCGATTCACTGCTAAAACATTGTTTCTGGTTATCTAGGCCTAGTAGCTCTTTTATCATTTACAATTGAATAGTAGTAGCCCTATCTAGTTACACATAAAATAAGCTCTCAGGCTTACGTCCATTGGCGAACACTAGGCCTAGCCTAAATTTATATCTCAGGCTCTATCAAGGCATCATTTGTGGTTAAAAAATGAGCACCTTTGATTGGTTGTCTTACTGGCGTAATTAGCCAAATATAGGACGTTAATCATTACCTAATGTTGCCCGGCAATTTTCATTCCCAACTGTTTTCAAGTCTGTATTTCACAACAAAACATCGCAAAATTTTTATCCACTGGAGGTGCATTCATTAAACCCTTTCCTGTCTGACACACTACCCTCCCACTGGTCTGGAGGTATTTACCTGATATTTAAAAGGTGGTAAAACACTAAAGCTTATGCATAAAAATTCATACAAATATCCAAAAAGTGATAGGAAATCAAATTTGCTTCCAAATAACTAAGAAAAAAAAAAGTGACCTTTGACCTCGTTTGAAGGTCACGTGACAAATATGGCCACCAAGGCGTCACACAAAAATGGGCCTAGGCCGAATACTTATTCATCAAATTTAACAATTTTTTTAAAAACTTTGTTCAATGTTAGCTTGCCATATATAGAATTAAAAAGTTTCCACAACAATACCAGTTTTCTCTAGGTGGGTCAAATAAAATCAACTTTATCCAGAAAACACCGTTTGCCAGACAAAAATGACCTTCGAAACTACTTGAAAGGGTTAAAATGTAAAATAAATACTTTGCAAAGTCTATGTATATGGTATGCACTTAGTGTTTACCTTTATTCCACCTACTAGATGTTGCACCTTGATTTAAAGTTTCTATTGCTTTCCTTAAATTGAGGTTAAACATGTATATTGCCGCCGCCCTTTCAAATTCACCATTTTCTACTAATCTGTGAAATAACAAAAATAGGGTTTTTTTTTTTGAGAATTGTTCTTTTTGGGTAACGAATAATATCGAGAAAAGAAAGTTCACAAAAAGTTTTGCGAACTACCAGTCTACATTTTCAACCAATTTAGCTCACGAAATGTGAGCCTCCTCAATTTGATTGATTTAACCTTTTTACCGACTTCCCCCGGTACTACAGGGGATAATGATACTGGGGTATGATAAATCGTTATTTTAACGTACTTGGCTATTGCTAAACCCGCCCTCTTTAGTTTTTAAACCATCCTGGACAAATTTCCAATTTAAAAATAAAATGCATTCCCCAGAATAAGAAATTAAATCAATGGTAAAGAACAGAGATGTATACTAGGCTTACACAAAAAAAATGTTCTCAGATTTTTTATTAGGAACTGGTGTGACGGCATCTACATTGAGGCTTATCAGTTTGAGAAAGCCTTTGAATTGCGACAATGTGGAACATACTGACCTCATGCCAATGCCACCGGATGCGGCAGAAATATGTGTGCTGAGTTGTCACCCTGGATCTACGACGGCTGTCGTCGGGTGATTTTGCGTTCCCCTTTGAAAAACATAACACCCTCTGACTAGGTAGATCCACCATGTTTAATTACTAGAGAGATCTACCTAGAACCACAGAGAACTACCTAGTAAGGTAGTACATAATTACCTGTCTGTTGATGTTATTAATAACTTAAAGGTTTATTCTAAATAATAGCTGTATTTTCCTATGTATACTTATCCTTGGTAGTATCCCTTGATATGGTAGTTTTTATAGGGTTAACCCTGTTAACTACCTTTATCTACCTTGTCGCTACCATTATATACCATGTTAACAGAGTTAATTTTTTCACAGGGTCAGGCCACAACACAGTATCAATAATGACAGGAAAGTGGGGCTTATTAGCATCTGAGACTAGTCTCAGTTAGCATCTAGTATCATTAAAACTCCTCTCCATTAATTATAGACAACCACTCATAACAGACACGTTGTTCATAATTTATTAAGATTGGGCTTTTTATTCGTTTTTTTAATGACCGCCGAGTTCTAATTCACACATATGACATATCCTATGTGCTTGTTATTGATATCAAAATTGATTCTATGCATGAGAAGCCAGTCACGGCTGAGCATATTTATGTTATTTTTGCATCTACGTTCCACATCATCGCAAATCAAAAGCTCACAAATTGTGGGCTTCAACAAGGAACTTACAAGTAAACTAAAATTTTATAATTATAACTAATAATAAATTAATTGTTAATTAATTAATTAATTAATTAATTTTATAATTATAACTAATAATAAATTAATTGTTGTGTGGAAAATAAACACAACATGAATTAAAAAAAAAATGTAAAATGCTTACCTAGTTATATAGATATCTAATGCTGCTGAGTTCTGAAAATCCCAGTTACATAGTCGCAGAGCAATTGTCCTGAAAATGTTAACAAAACAAATACTTGATAATAAATGAACAAATTCTTGTTATAATAGGTTAAATTAGAGTGACCGCTCACAAGGTCTGCACTTTTACTCTGATTTTGGAGTGTAAAAGCCATCTTCTATTAATCCCTCTACCACTAGCAGGATACCTTGCAATTAAAATTAATTTTATAATTCACAAGGCAGTTAGGAAGAATAAATTAGCTAAAAACCAAGAAAGGTTAATTCATACACACTAAAATTATTCTAAAATTCGAAAAGAATGAACAAATCTTAAATAGAAAAAATTGCTCAGATAAATATTATACAAATAATGAATGTTTATGAGTGCGATGGACAGAATATTTCATGAGGTGAAAGATGAAATGATCCATTCAACGAGGTGTAGCTAAGTTGAATGGATCTTTCACCGAATGAAATATTCTGTCCATCGCATGAATGAAAAAACATTCATTATTTGTTTTATATGACACCTCCTACATGTAATATAGATCCTTGTCATTTGACATTTTATGAATTTAGAAACAAGTGAGAAGGGACATGATAGCGCTAGCACTAGTGCAGTACAAAATTAATACAGTGCAAGTGAGCGCGGCACGGTCATTGTCGCATACCATGCGCGTTACAGTATGCGAGCGTTTTCACGTCTCAACGAGGGTGCAATGGAGCAAAGCTTATGGATCCAAAATTGCACAGTAAATAGATCCAAAATTGCACGATTTATGAGGTCACCATGAAATGGGCCAAATGATCGATTATGATCGACCAATCAGATTGCAGGAATCTAGGTGTCATATATTTATATTGAGTTATGTATAGCCTATATTTATCTGGATAATACATTACTTAATGAATAATACCCTGTGTTCATGAGTAAAAATTACTCATACAATCACGTTACATCATCAAATATGCTGAATACCGAGAAAGAGACAACCATAACACCAGCATCAACCAGACGTGCCTGAAGAGGGTCAAGTTCGGACCAGAAATTTGCAAATGGAAGTTTACTGATTACTTATAATAAACAATATAGTGTTGAAATGGCTCAAAATATGTTAAAAAACTGTATGTTTAGTTTGACACTACAAAAAATAAATGATCTTGTAACATAGCACCTACAATGCATAAAATAAATATCATTTACTAACCTCTCTTGACTTGTATAAACTTGTATATTATCTGGTGAATCTTTGGTACCATCTAAGTGTTTGTTTTGTTGTTGACTTCGTAAACAGTATGAATTTCCTGGTACGTCGCCTGCAATCAAGTCTTTTACTCCATAGTACGGATTGTTTCTCATCTTTTGTAAGCCTCTATCTTTGTGTAAGCTCTTTATGTGGTCTAAACTAAGCCAGAACTGCCGTAGTGCATCATCATCAACTAATTCACCATTCTCCCAGATTTGCTCTTTCTAAAAAATAAGAGAAAATCACAACTTGCATTTTGGTAATATATGTCGCATATATGGCAATGTAGCCTGTCTCACAGGCCTTATGGTCAGGTTTATTCACTTTTATTGCTTGATTCCTTTTAATGCGCTATTTACGTCCCATACTCACTTATTTAATTTGGCCTTGAGGCCTGTTAAAACGATCCATGCATGACCATTCACACCGTAAATTCATGGTGCGAATGGTCACGTTTGATTGATTGAATTCGAAAATCACATGATACTATTGCATCATTCATGCTACTGTCATCAAAGTTTGGCGTTGTGAAGGCCTACAGTACAGTAGGCTGTGTCTACCCAAGGATAAAAGAAAATCTCTACGCCTAGGCAACATGGCCAATTACAACTGCACGAGAAATAAGAACTAAGTTTTTTTATATGAATAGGACAAAATTACATTTGTGAAAATACTTTTCAGGTATAATTTGTTGTTTGGTAGTCTCTCAACTGGTGCTTGGGCTTAGATTGTTCACTCAGAAAGGAAGCATTTTGGTTTGTCGATCTTACTGTAGACAATTATTTCGATCTGCCCACATGCCAAATACGGAGGGACAAAATAAGTCTTTCTTGCTTCAACAGCCTTTGACAAGTCGCTTCTGATGAAAAATGATATGACTTGTTGTCGTCATTGGTGGCATATATGGTTACGTATATTACGAAAAACGACACTACAGAAGCAACTTGGGTTAAGTCTAATGGCGATGTTATGTTCTAAGTTTGTGAGTTTGTTGTTTGCTTTTTTATTTATTTATTTATTTGGACATACACTTTTCAAAAAGCTGCATACTTGAAACAAAAACACATCAGAGATGCGTCGACATTACATACCAAAAATTATATATTAAAATCAACAATCACAGAATCAAACAATATATATTCTACTCACCTCCATAGTTATTTTTAGTATGAAACATAACACTATATTTACTTATTATTATAATCATTACAACTTTTAACAAATTAAAAAAAATAAAATAAATATATAAATGTAAAAACAAAAACAGACCTAAACTGCTATTTACAGTATCTACCCATTCCCTAAAAATTATAGTTACTAAAACACACACAAAATAAACATTCTAAAGTATTTTAAAGCTTTTGAAAAATGGTTTTTAAAAAGCTAATTAAGATAAACCTTTTTGAATAATGACAATTTTCATTTTTCCAAAATTAAACTGTCTTAAAATTTTAAAAATATAAATTAATACACAGACTGGATTTAAATTATAGATTTAGGAAAATAAATTGTTGGTAACTGTTGGAGGACAATGCAGTAAAACTTGATTACTTTGACTGTAGCTAAATAAATATAATTTATTAGTTATATTTATTTTTCACGTCAGATTGATGAATTTTTCCATTAACAATCCGCAAGTAAATTTGTTTCTAAGTCAAACTGTGACTTTTGATTTGATTTTAACTATTGCTTAAATTTCGGTGGATTCACAATGGTTGCAGTGGACAGGCCGAATCCACAGTGCCTTATGGGAAAAGGTCGACGCCGTCGAAAGGCTGAGCTTGTGGACTGTGCTAGCATGTACGCTTTGTCTTTACCGTCTACGACTAAAGTAAATAACAACTATTGAATTTTTTCCCTTGATAGTTTGACTGTTTTCATTGAATTCTAGGTAGTTCTGCAAATTTTGGAATTTGTGGTAATAATGATATAATTTGTGACATTTTTAATGTGCTTATTGCCAAGGCCTATAAGCGCTTCATAATTATTACCCCCAATCATTGCAACAAACACCTATGAAATACAATACATTCCATAATGTTGCAGCTGTATTCAGCGCATATGGCATTTGTACCCACTTATACTCCTGGGTGGAGAGAGAACATGGACAAAGTGTCTAGGAACACAAACAGCCAACCGGAGTGAACTTCGAACCACTAACGTCATGACTGATAGTCTGAAACGTAACTGCAGCGCCAACTGCTAGACCATGCTAGACTGCACTGCATGTCAGTATCCTACAGACACGATGTCTACCCCGAAGTTAGAAGGCTCGCGTCCCGCAGAAAAACCGATAGGTGCCGCACCATATTGTGAATCCATGGAATTAGATACACTGTCATACCTTCAGTCCATAGCCCTTTAATGCCCTTGCCTTCATCTTGGTTGATATATCATCTTCGCATTCTACAGGCATCTCTTTGAGATAGCGCCCACTACCAATCAACAAACTCGACTGTGGGGACCAGGCCTGTGAACGAAAAGGAATAGTACACAAATTGAGTTAGACTGTAGCTTAGTGGTTAACATGTAAGAACTAGGACAGGTTCACACCTACAGATGGTTCACATAGGGTTAGTGTCATTAACCCACATAATGGGACTTTGATATACAAATATCTTGAAGTTGTGATAATACATTTTTGCATCAGGGAGAATACTAGATATTTGTTCTGAACAACTAGTAAATGTATCAAATGTTCAGTACAGTTGAGAATACTTGTGAAAACATTCTTGCGTGGGACTCAAATCCACAAACTCCAGGTAGCAAGCCGGCCATCTGAACCACTAGACCACCAAGCTTGCACTTAGTGGCTAGAGATAGAATTTTACCCCAATAAGTAGCAGGTACTGTAATGTATGTAATGATAAGTTTTTGCATCAGGAAGAATACTAGATATAATTTGTTTTGCCCAACTCTGGTGTGTAAATATACTGAATACTCAGTATAGTTGAAAATACTCGCGAACAAATTCGCAAGTTATTCTTGAGTGGGACTCGAACCCACAATCTCAGGGTAACTAGCCTGGCACCTGTACCACACTAGATCACCAAGCTTGAATTTTGGACCTTTCGCCACATTTTAAAAATGTTACCATGCCAAAAATGATTTTTTTGACCACACTAAACCAATTTTTGAAGTCCATTTCTCTGGACCAAAAGTGCATATAAATAGTGACCTAGCTATGTTGGCCTGCGTGTCACTTAATAATAATAATAATAATTTGGGCTTATATAGCGCATTATGCATCAAGCCTCAATGCGCTTTACAGTATAGAGCA
>JAOTQE010126688.1:0-12339 GCA_025631205.1 Nesometra sesokonis
CGTGCGTGACGTCACGATTATAGACCGTCTTAAGCTTAAGACAGTCTAAAGACCGCTTATAGCAATCCGCCCCAGATGTTTACAGAGCATGACATAGTTGTCATCCTATAGGGCGGATCCAGCGGAACTATAGAGAAGGGGACCAATGCCAAGTTGGACAAGCCCCGGTATGAGGTTTTAACAGGAAAATGAGTCCATGGCCCGCCTAGGGTCCGGGAAAATTTTTCTCTATAGATGCTCTCTGTGCACTTTTAGCGGCCAAAAATTGTGCAAAAAATTTATTTTTTGGTTTCAAAATAGAGGGTCGGGTCCGTTGGGACTCCCCCCATTAGATCCGCGCCTGCTATAAGTGGCGAGAAATTTTTTCTTATTATTGTGGCATAAACTTACAGAATTAAAAAAATATTTTATTGAGAAACCTTGTACTAAAAGAGTTGGTTCAAGATAAACTTTCTTTTGAATGTTTTATGGTAGTATCCTATAGACAGCCTTGTACGTATGGTATTCTTCGGTCACTGTCCTGCTCTGACCAAGTTGATCCATAAAGTTAGGCCTATGGCGCGAACATGTCAATTAATCCAGAGATACTTGACTAGATAGCATGGAGAGGAAAGAACTTCCCTTGTAGTCAAATTGCTTCACTTGTATCAGTTGTTCTTGGTTTACAAAGATAAAGAATGAATGTCTACTACAAACACTCTCCAGGACTAACATCACTGAGTCACAAAGATATCTATTTTTTTTTATAATGCCTAATTTCCATATACAATAACCTTGATTGAGTTTTTATTAAATTTAATAATGAGAATGACATCTTAAGAGAAACACGACACCTGATGTCACAGCCACAGGAAGGGTAAGCCGCTTTGGGTGAGTAATTTTCTCACAACCTTTATTAAGTATCTCTCTATTAATATTTCCTAATGAACCCTTAACCCTCGGAGCAGGTTTTGTAAAAAAATCTAGGTCGTATTGTCAGCTCGTTTATCTCGTTGGATATTAATTGAATTAATTAATTTTAGACTAGTATCTCTATTGTGTTATCTTGTTGTGACCAGAATGTTTAAAGAAGATCGGCATAGATATCTGTGGATCTTCAAGGCATAATTAATAGTAATTATCATAATTGATAAATAAAGAACATTGCTTTAGTTTGTTCATGTTCATAATCACATTGAAGGATCACTGCAGGCTTATAAACTTTAAATGTTTGGAATGGATGCACCATAACTTAAAGAGAGTAGTAATTCCAAGTAAAATATGTTGTGACTTGGGTTATTTTTTTTCGAAAGAATACAACCAGGGGATACCACTGGTAGACTAGCTTGAAACTGCTGGTTACAGTAATTCCTTGAGCCCAAGCATACACTTGAGTAATTGTGGCAGAGCCAAGCTAAATGAGACATAATTCGCAAATGCTAGTTTTCCACAATAGGCAGGAATTTAAAAATGGTCAATTTTTTAAAATGTTATTTTATTTCAAAAATATTCAGTTATACATTCAACTTTCATACTAAAAAATGTTCAGATATAATTATCAAAAAATGTTCAAAAATTAGTAAAATGACCTTGCATAGCCAATGTATAATGATAAACAGTTTTTAAATTCAGTTTAAAAAAACTTACATTTAAAATGTTTAAACTTCGGTTGTTTTTCTTGCATGTTAAAGATAATAATGTGTAGTTTAATAATCTATAAAAAAAAAACCCAATTTTGAATTTTCCGAATTATGCCTCATTAAGTTTGGCTCTGCCACAATTTTGCTCAGCAATGTGCACTTTTCTCCCAGTGTGCATTAAATTTTTAGTAAGCAAAGTTCCATGCATGATGCTTTGCTCGCAATGGAGGAATGCGGGTAGCTTTTACTCACAAAAATTGCAGTGAAATCACAGGCCTGGTGAGTGGTCGCTCTTGTTTTTTAACAAATTAAAGGGGAACTAAGGGATTGAAATTTCTATGGATACACCTATAGAACAATTAGCTTTGACCTAACAGAAAATTTCACAACATTTGGACAATGAAATAATGAATGAAAAAACATTCCAAAGTAGGCATTAATTCAAAAAGTAGGTCTACTACTCATATTACATAATGCTAAAGAATAGGAAAATTACAGATTTGAAAGGGTTGTGTTTGAAAACGGTATTAAAAGTCACATTAAATGTTACCGTACATTCTAATGTGAATTTGACTGATCTTTGCATTTATGCGAGTTATATTTGTAATGTGATGTTGGTTTTCAAGCACAACCCTTTCAAAATTTTCAATTTTCATAATCTTTAAAACTGTAATTTGAGTAGTAATCCAGTTTTTATTTGGGACTCGCATTTCAACACGTTATTTGGAATTTTCTCTTCGTCCAAATGTTGTGAAATTTTGTCAGTTAGGTCACAACTAATTGTTCTACAGACATATCCATAGAAATTTTAATCCCGGAGTAGCCCTTTGAAACAAAGAAATATTGTTATTTACATAACTGAACACACAGTGGTGGTCATTCACAAGATGTTACAAGCAAGGGAAATGAATTGCATGGTAGAGTAAGTTAAGTAGTTAAGTAAAAAGTTAACATCATTGGTTTCACCAATGCTTCTAAAAGATAAGAACTTCCATACATCCAACTAAACAATCATTTTAACTTATTCATAATTAGCATTGTCATTACAGTGAATTGCTGATTAATTACCAATTTAGTTGATTAATTATAGGTTAGTTTCTATGCTTGTTCAGTACCGATTCCCACAATTAATCTGGTTATTTTGACCCAAATAATTGTAGAAAGAATCATGTTCATCAATTTTTGCTTGTGTAAAAATTTGATTGGTTATAATTAACAACTTCAGGTTATTGCTCCAGAATCGTCCATTAAAATTATTTTTAATTGTTGCTACACGTCTCGTGGACAAGCTATCAATTAAGTAAAAGGATGTGGTACACTCACTGCGCGCTTGAAGTTGAACAAGACTTAGTTCACGTCTATGAGCACCTTCAATCCAGTTTTGAATATGATTAAGGTCAGTATACCCAACGACATGACGACGCAGGCTAAATACTACAGGGTAATTAGTATAGGAAGTATTTACCTAAAATTCTACGCATGTCAGTAATAAATTCAATTCTGTCAACGATGACAGTCGTGAACAATTTCATCCAATATTTAACATTCCACTGACTTCGCATAATGTATGCCTTTGGGGAATGCGTGAACTTGCTAAGTATTGGCATTCCTTTGTGCTAAACACTGTATTAATAGCTGTGAAAATAAAAATTCTAGGTAAGAAACGATGAAAATGTCCACGTGCCTACGAGCCTAATCAATCTGTCTTCTGCGAAATGCTGTAATACGCATAAACAATTCTACGGCAAAATCTAATGTCTACTTTTCACTGTAATTACTTATTTGCATCACTTTGCTGCCGATTAAGCGTAAACGGCATTATAAACATCTGAATACATGTAAAAGTGTAGTTATACCATTATTATTTCAGAAATATATTAAAAAGTTATCAATATTGTTTTTGCTTTTTTAGGTACAATAAGGAGCTCTAAAAGAACCCATAGTGTTAAGTTTCTACATAGAGAGCCCCATTACCTTGGCAATATTAATGAAACTGTAAGGACTGGAACCCTTGACTTCCAGTTATAGGATTTGAGCCTCTATCAAAGCTAGATGCTGAGGAGAAAGGAAATAATTTAACAATAATAATACTGCCCCTTGAGGGACAGTAGGCACAAAAACCGGTTGGATAAATTTATTCCACTCTTATACTATCATGTTTTATAGTTTAATGGAAAACCAATCTAGAAAATTAGCAGTAAATGGTAACATTGTGTAGTTTAATCAATACAATATCACATCCGACATGAACAGCAATAAACAATATTATTTTGACATTAATAGTCATCTTTTATTCCTACTCTTAAATAGTTATTGATTATCAATTGAATTTCTATGAAAAAAATATTCTTAAGGTTTCCATATTCTAATTTCTCCTTAAAAGCTATTCAAATGGAGTTCAACTCAATGCAATAGCTACTAGTTTTTTTAATATATATTTTTTATAGGAATAAAATTTGTATACTGTCAGAAGTTTTCATGGTTAAATAGCAATACCTGTATAATGTTTGCTGTGCACCACACATGTAGTTCAGAACTGTTGGGCTTTTTAACGTTTTGATCAATATACTTTGATCATTCTCAGAATAGAGTGCTATTATTATAGAAGATGATCGAAGTATGTTAATCGAAACATCAAAAACCTCAGCAATTCTTTACAAAACTACACATATGGTGTTCTGCAAACTTTATACTTTTAATTAAAGTCCGTAAAAGAGTTACAGTAGTCAGCACGAAAAGAGACAGCCATTTATTATTGTGGAACATGTGTTTTTAGATATTAGCTATATGTACCATATTTTCTGGATATGAATTAGGAAAATTTAGAGCAAGGTAGGCCCTAGATGACGGTTAATAAAATGAAAAAGTGTTTGTGAACTCCAAAACTTTATTCAAAGTTACTTCTTATACCTATAAGTATAGTTTAATACTGTGGTTAAAGGTCTGGCACTGTATGCTGCCTATGCAATGGTAACCCTTATGTGGAGAAACCCTACCTCATCTTTATCATTGCAGAGATGGCGTACTTATTTACTATACTTTTTAAGGGGTACTATATTCAAAGAGACAAAGCATTTTTCACAGATAATTTATGTCCAATAATTATTTTTTAATTGAAATTATATTCATCCAAGTCAAAAGAGGGGAACCTGGATTTGCACCTGTTAAATGCTCAATTTAAATATTTTTTTTTGCCCATTTAATATGATGATTATACATACTTCCTTCCACAACCTCAAAAGCATGTGTCATGGGGTAGTTGAATATTATCCCGGTTGGCATGCTAGACAAGATGGGTTATGATTTTATGATTCATGTTTTAAAAACTTTTGTTTAAACCTTCATCATATAAAGGTTCCCTCCCTAGTGACTAAAAATGCTCCTAAAATTTTGGCAAGTCACCCTGCCCATCCCTATCTCTTTCCTCTGTCTCATTAAAACGTTTGATCATTTACCTCAAGTGTTATGAACTAACTCATTTTTAGCATGAATTAAATATCTTTTTCATGCATTAACCTTATATATTTTCAGCCATTGCTTTACCCATCTATCTATCACCACTGTCTTTCACTTGTTTTTTTCACCCAAAACTACAGCTGCTGTGTGATAAATTCAGAGGTCCCAAGTTGTGAAAACAAAAATCCTGGAGATTTTCTTGTGGTTGTCCGTACACCCTTTATAATGTATAAACTTTATAAAATGTGTGTAAAACCAGTGTTTAAACACTACGAAACAGTAGTTTCTGATTTTGTCACTGGTATCCCATTGCCCTGGAGAATTTTCTGGAGAAAAGTAAATTCCGGGAGAAAGTTTGATAATTCCGGAGCCCGGGAGATGATCCAAAATTCCTGGAGACTCCAGGACAATCCTGCAGACTTGGGAGCTCTGTAAATTGTATGATGTAAAATGTTTAAAATTTTGTTTCTCGTGGCATGTTTTTTATAAGCCTGTCGGAATTTCTACGTAAATATTCATAGCTGCAGTGTTGGTCCATTTTTGCTTGTCTTAGCTTGCTTTTTCATTAATTTTAATGTGACAATAATATACCTGCTAACTTTTTTTTGCTCCAATGCGTGAGACAACCCCGCCTTTCAGTGCTGGGGCACATTCTCTCCCATTTCGGTGTGACAAGCAAAAAAAAAGGGAAAAAAAATGTTTTCTGACCTTTTTTTGATGTTTCTGTCTATTATTGCCAGTGTTTTGTGAGCCGTTTTTTCACGGTTTTTGCACTATATTGTTTCATGAGTGGGAAAAACTATTGAAAAAGCTGTTTTGAATGAAGATTCTGCTAATGCATGAGAAAAAAATTATTTATGCGTGAGACATCCAAAATATGCTCCAATGCGTGAGACTCGCGCATAATGCGTGAGAGTTGGCAGGTATACAATAAAATATATCTATGTTTATATTTTTGTCTATTGTACATGAACATTATTTGACTTTTCTTATAAAAATTTTACTCTGACATTTTAAGGCAAGAGAAATGTATTAGACAATAGTAAGGTCTAAAAATTACTTTTGCCCTTCTGCACTGCCTCTGTGAAAAAGCCCCAGTTCAAAACTTGTTTAACTTATCTCTACGTCAAATTAATGCTCAAACTCAACTGCTCAAATTGATCAACAATAATAAAATTTGTTTTGGAAAAACATTAAAAGTTTGTCTACTTGGCAAAGAAATATTTCAGAATTTGGTAAGGTCTGGCGGCACAACATTATTTGGAGAAATTTAAAAATGAGGACAAAATCTCTAAGGCAATGTTAGATATATCATCTCCACCTTTTTCCAAGTGAGCATGCGTAATCACTTTGACAATTTTGTTTATTATTACATTGACTACATTAATCCCAAGAAAGCTACGTTGTTTTCAAACAGGTTTTTTTTTCTGCAAATTATTTAGGACAATGGAGATTTTAGCTACAGACTATCAAGGAAACTCATGCAAAAAATCAATAGAATGTTCGACAATTTTTAAAGTTGTCTTTACTTGAGAGAAATAAAGATGGTTTAGGAGATAGCACACTTCGCGATGGTTTAACTAGCCCCCACCCCTGTAGAGATAACAGTGCATTTCATAAGCATACTTGTGTGTGTGTGGGAAGTGCAGGGCTCCCAAGTCTCCAGGAATTCCCTGACTTCAGGGCAATTTCCTGACAGGGAGGGCAACCCCGACAGATAGACCAAGTTTGAGGTGGGAGTGTTCCCGTTTTTCAATTTGAGAAGCAAGGGAAAAAGGAATTTTGCGTCAGCTTCCGGGCTCCTGGAAATAAAAAATTTTCCCCAGGAATTTGAATTTTTCATAATTATCTCCAGGATTTTTAATAAATTAGTTTTGAAAAATGAAAAACTATATAATATTTTTCATTTATTTGGAGACTAAATGGTGTTTTGAAGGTTCATATTGGTCAATAATTGTACCAGATATAATAGCAAATATCTTTTCATTTGTAATAATCATCAATTAGCAATATAAATGAAAAACTATATAATATTTTTCATTTATTTGGACATTAAATGGGATTTTGAAGGTTCATATTGGTCAATAATTGTACCAGATATTAATAGCAAATATCGTTTCATTTGTAATAATCATCAAAACGTTGTTGTTCATATATTTTCACTTTTAGACGCCCATAGAGTAGTACCCCAAAACAGTTATGAACTATGGCCGACAAAATCTTCAGGATTTCTAGTTTCCAACTTGGGAGCTCTGGAAGTGCTTCATTTCATTTTAAAATTTCACAACAAAATGGTAACTTATTTTTATTGTTTTACCTCCTTGATGATTTTAACTGTTAATATAAAGAATTTTTTGGACTTGAGTGGCGCTGTAGCTTGGTAGTTAACATGCTTGCCTTCCAATCCCGAGGTCCTAGGTTTGAACCTGCCTGAACGCTAGGTTGGTTGCCACGACTTAACAACGCAACTCCCCAAGCCTCATAATGAGACTTGGGTTAGAAAGCATGGCATAGATTTCATCCTGCAAGTGGCAAGTAAACTTGTAGTTGGATGTGACACAAAATAAACAAATTTAAAATAAATAAATTTGCTATATGAAAGTACAATATTTTTGATTTTTTTTTCTCAGCAGGGAAAATTTTCATTTTCAAATGTTGATTAGCAATAGTTGCTAATAAATTTTGATGCTATATGAATTCAAGGTTTAATATATCAACTTTGTGGTATTCCTGTTACAAACTGTTTAGCAAATGTTCATTTTTCTGTAGCGTTTTGCTACGCTACATTGGCGAAAATGTTCCCTGCAGCTCACTCACATAGAAATCGAAAACAAAAACAGTTTCTTTCATCCTCCTCAGTTTCTTCGTCCTCCTTTGCATATTTGCTAATTAGTATATTTTGCCATAGCAACAGCATGCTCTTTTCGAATCTGTGCACTAATAATAAGTTAAAATTTTGTTGTGAAATTTTAAAACGAAATGAAGCACTTCCCACGCACCAGTATGCTTGTGGAATGCATTGTTGTGTATCCCTCTTATCACCTGTTTTTGCGATCTAATTATGAAACTATTTAAACATAATGTATAAATTCTGAAATATATTTGTTAAGATAGATATATAATGAATATGCCAAAGTCTCTTGCTGATAATAAACTCATTCTAGAACAGTGTTTAAAAAATGTATATTTTGTACATCTTGCAGTTAACATATTGTTAATTCAGAGCTCCCAAGTCTCCAGGATTGTCCTGGAGTCTAATGGAATTTTGGATCATTTTCCGGGCGCCCAGAATCAGATTTTCTCCCGGAATTTTTTTTCTCCAGGAAATTCTACAGGTCTACAATTCTACAATTTTTACAATTACGCCATATTTTTGGCCAATTTTTTCCAAAATATTGGTTGAAAATAAGGAAATGTGAAGTTTACCAATGTTTTTACGAAGAGTAATGACATACCCTAAACTAAAGCATATTTGTTTTCTATAAGAAAACTAGCTGTAGAGAATTTTTCTTTTATTCTGTTTAGTGTATCATGGTTTAATAGGTTTTTCTTTTTTTTAATACAACATTTTGTTAAAAGGCAATCAAATGTGAATTGCTCATGTAAAGCAATTTTGTCTAAAAGCAATTTGAAATTTACCTTGCAAAGAAAAGGAAAAAATCGAATGCTGCTATATTTTATATTGATGAAGGATGTTAAAGTAATTTGTACCCAGCATGTGTGATTTGGATTTTTTCCACAATTATAGAAACACTCCGTTGTTATTTTATTTAATTATCTCAGTGAAGCAAATTGATGACGATTGTAACGATGGTTGTGTTATTCTATTTAATTAACTACCCCTCCCAGCATTGGCCTACCGGGCTATGTACTGGACCACCAGGCCAGCCCTCCCCTAAGCCTGTACATTGCCCTTGGCTACCATTCACATTTTAACCCTAGATTAAATAAATGTGTTCTTGGGGTTCATTAACAGGTTAGTGTTGCTGGCGGTGGTTACAATCTTCCACATTTGTTAAATGAAATGTATAATAACCCGGTTCAGAATAAACTAAACATGTGCCAAGTTTCATAGTATATTCTTCAGTGGTTTAGGAACCCTTTTTAACACAATTTTGGTCACTGTCAAGGGCTGATCCAGGATTGTGATTTAGGGTTGGGAGCCTTAAATCTCGATTTTGGTTTTGACAAGCAAAACAAAAAAACAATGCTTATAGGTCCGATTTTGCCTCTAAAAGACTATACACAACTGCTGTGCATCTATTTCTATTAGTTCATTTTCATAAAAAATCAAATAATATGTTTCGGGTAAATTTTGGATGGGAGGGGGGAGGGCTCCCCTTAAATCTGCTACTGACTGCTTTATTGTATACTGTCTGAACATTTTCTTAGTAACTTAACACATAAAAGCTGTGTCTGAATTGACCTTTAATAATTTAACAATTGAGAGTTGTGTCTAAATATACCCTTAGTAATTTAACAAATGAGAGCAACTGCTGTATGATCTTACGATTTTTAATGACATGTATCATAAATTTTTTATGATAAAAAATTTGCTTGAGGTTAAAAACATGAATTGATGATGTCTGTGTTATGTCACATTGTGACTCGTCCATGACCAAGATGATGTGGAATAATAAAATAGCGCTATTTAGGGCTATTATGAAGGTTGTTTTAATCATTTAGGCTGAAAACTATAAACTGATTCAGATATGTAGTTGTCATTCATATTGATACATTTATGATGTCTTACCACAAAATGAGTCTCATGGTTGTAGAGCCATAGCCAGAGATTCAAAAATTAGCGAAGCAAACCACAATATTTTAGAAAAAAATGTGAAATCCAGACAAGCCGAGTAGCCCTGGGTTGAAAAATTAAGAATGAAGTTAGTGAAAGATGCTAATAAAACATAAGACAAGCTGTAATCTAAACTTTAAATGATATTCCTATGATAGGAAGTTCTAAATATATAAATTAAAAAAGACATTTAATAATTAAAACATTTGTAGTTTTTATGGAAACATGGTTTAAGAAAATCATCAAATTAATCTAAAATTAAAATAAAAGACTAAATATTCATACATTAGATTTTTCTACATGAAAACTAATCAGTTGCAGATACAGGTTGTTTGTTGCAGATACAGGTTGTTTCATGGGTTGCCATGGCAAGCCCCGTGTGATTGAGGGCAGTCTCTAAAAGTGTCGCAAGCAGGGTGTATGAACATTAACAAACACTAAAACTGGTAAAAACACTAAAATTGGCAAAATGTCCACAATAAAGCGCTTTTTTGCATATCATATCTGAATAGAGGACTTATCACCTGGGAGGACCATCCAATAATGTGATTTTTTTGGTTGCTGTAAATTAGGCTGTATAGGCACTAACAGCCCCCAAAATAACCCTGGATCTACCTGTCAGTATTATCATTTTAACATAATGTTTAAATTTATCAAAAAAAATCCTCCAAAATATGACATCAGTGCTTTCTTTAGTACTAGCCCACAACTCCCCATGTTGCCCAGCCATCTAGCAGAGTTTTTGAAATTAATAAAATCCTACCATTTTGATGTAATTGTTAATGAATTCAACCAAGTCCTATGCTCTAAATAACTCTAAAATTTCGAAAGGACACGGACTGTTTAGAATTTTTTTATGCAAGAGTAACGTTAGAAGCAGTTGTGAACAATTAACCTTTCATTTCTACTGGTTCACCTAGCTAGAATCAATCTTTGATTTACAGGATGATATTAACAAACCTTATGAAAATATACTGGGCTAGTAAACTATCCCCCTGGGTTAGTTCAAAACTGTAGGCAACTAGCCCAACTAGCTACAGTCAACTCTCCCAATACCGGACTCTCTGTAAACCGGAATTCACGAAAAACCAGACTTTTTTAAGTCCCAATTTTTTCCAATTCCTATTCTATTATCTTAATTCTAAATTCTGAAAACCAGACTTTCCAGAAAACCGGACAATAATTGCCGGCCCGAAGGTGTCCGATATTGGGAGAGTTGACTGTATTTGGTAAAAATAATTAAGACAAGGCCTGCTTCAGACGGACCTATTTTAGTGATTATCACAATTTAATTCCACTGACCATACGACTCATTTTGTGGCAAGCCTTGCATTCATGTCAATATTAATGATTCTTGTAGTTAGTTTCTTCAATCATTTACAACTAATCGTTATTCATTCACTGAATTACCTCTAATTGATTACATTTATTTAAATTGATTGAATAAATGTCATTCAATGCGGTTATGTAAATATCTTATCGATTCCTTCTTTTTTAACTTTTAAATTTTATTTTAGTTTAGTGTAAATTTACCTTATCAAATTCAATTTAGGGTTATTAACTAAGCTTTATCAGCCATTAAATAAACGATTGGCTAACTTGAAATGTTGGCTATATTATACTGACCCCGTTATAAGCCTACTACATTAAACATAGAATCCCATTTAGTTTGAGATGGAGAAATACCCTGGTATAAGCCCACTAACATGGAACATAGAATCCCATCCAATGTGTGATATAGACATATACCCTGGTATAAGCCCACATTGTGTCGACAGAAAAAGATGAATATCACTATCTGTGTGGGTCAATTGTCTTTCTATGGCTGAGCAACAGTGACTGGGATGTGTAAAACAAATTACTTAATCTTAACCTCTTGAAAACTGCAGGCCTAGCAAGGGCTCTCGTTCAAAACTATTACCGCACTCGCTCGAGTATAAGCCCACCCCCTAATTTTAGTAAAATTTCAGATTTCAATTTACATCAGACTATAAACACATGTCATTTTTCACATCAGAGTCTACAATTTACTATGAAAAAGTGTTGAGGTTTACGCTAAAAACAACATTTGATCCAATCTTATTCTTTTTCTAATTACCGTAAATCACGTAACGAACCTAACCTATGAGCCTGTACGGCCTTGGTTTGTTCTTGTTGGTCATTTTGTCCCACTTCTCCTCGGGTGGCTATCATCGTCACTGCCATTCATAAAATAGAGGGCTCTAGCATTATTACCTCATTTGTGATTGGCTGCTAATCTTCCTGGTTTTCGTGCTGGCGATGTGTTTTGTTGTGTAGGCTTAGGCCTAGGCCTGAATGCATCTAGAAATCAGGATGGGGAAATTTTAAATGAAACAGTAAGACAAAAATGTATGGATTATTTGAATATTTATTATCATTGATATATATATATATATATATATATATAAGAGATAAACGAATTGGGTCAAGCCCATAAAAACGGAA
>JAOTQE010126699.1:0-12337 GCA_025631205.1 Nesometra sesokonis
CGTACCGGTAGCGTTACAATAATCTGGTAAACTGGTAATTTATATCCAATTTTAGGCACTTCTGACACCATATAAAGCGCTGGTGTTACGGCAGCAGGCACAGAGAACAGACCACACTTGATAAGCTTAGTGAACGATAGAGACAGTAACTTTATTGTACTTATTATTTATATATAGGAATACACGGCATACCATACAGGTGTATATGTAAATTAGTTTAGCATAGCGCCATCATATTACACTCTAGGGATCATCAGTGCAACTAAGGTGTTAAGATAAAATTGTGTGACCAGCTTGAGCAGAGCTTAGGCTAGCCTGCACGATCAAATGTATAACACCAAATAATGAATTAGTGGTCAAGTCTTGGTTTATATACAGTGTTACACCATGACCAAGTGTTTGCAAATAAAGGAGAATAGAATATTATAATGAAGGAAAACAATGCTTTAATGACCGTTGAAGCTCGATAATATTTAATCGTATTTAAATGTATTAATTTTACATGTATCTCCTTTATGTTTGGTCAAATTTCATTCAAAGTTGGTCTAGGGTTAGAGTCCGAGGTAATTGTCTGTGTAACTTTTCCTCATTTTGATTGCACCAACATATTTCTCGTATTTATGAGGATCAGCTCACTCATCAGAATGACAAGTTCTAAACCTAGTTAAAATTTTTGTTTTCAGTTATCAAGTTTCAGCTGTTTTTATATAATGTACATTTTTAAATGTTGGATGAAATACAAACTTCAATCTGTTTTTGATTATAGTAAAGTTTTTATTTATGTTCATATACTGTGGGAAAACTTACTGAGAGGCCATTTTAAATAAGATTTCATAAGATTTAAATTTGAAGAGGTAAAATAATGTTGTTTAACCCATTAGCACCTGGAACACCCTAAACCGCCCTGGCTATTCAACCCGGTCAAAGGTCAAACTAATTTCATAGTGATCAAAAGAAACACATCTTGTAATATATAATTATAAACAATAAAAATATAATTGTAGTTTATTTGTAGTAACAATGCATTATACGCATAGGTGCTAATGGGTTAAAGGTATTTGATACAAATAAACATGACATCATAATCAAAGGAATTGGCCTAAGCAAAAACATTCAACAACATAGATTATCTCTGCAAATACGCATTTTGAAATATAGGTATATTGGGATGACAACAACCATTATTATCAGTTGGTGTCATAACACAATATGATTTTTATTTGGTGTAATGTAATGTGTTATTGGTATTTCAGTGTGTCTATCTCAAATCCATCATCATCGTTGGAATGTCTTTCTTGTGGGATGTCGTGTGCAGAATCATGTAGAGATTGTTTAGGCTGTGAATATTTTGACGCAGTGTTTAACCCATCAATGACATGGCTTTTAATGAATTGTGAAGGTCCAAGCATTCCATGTTCTTGGGTACGACAGACACATGTAGAGGGTGATGATGAAATTCAAGTGTATCTTGTTGAGAATAATACAGTGTTGCAGAAAGCCATGAAAGCTAAAGGAATGCCTAAAAAGGAGTTTTTTATATTTGAAAATGAAAAAGGTCAAAATGTACCTGTACAGATAGTGACACCTGTTAACTATGACATCAAACGCAAGCACCCACTTTTGATCAATGTCTATGGTGGACCAGGATCAGAGAAAGTTACAAAAGCATTTGAACTGGGATGGAGCATGTATTTAGCATCTCAAGTTAACATTATAACAGCAAGTATTGATGGGCGTGGATCGGGAGGACAAGGTGAAAGCTTTCGACATGAACTATACAAGAATTTTGGAACAGTTGAAGTAGAGGATCAAATTTATATAACTAAGTATGTAAACGTGTATTTGCAAGGGGATAGGGGCAGGGGGAAGAGCTTCAGTAGAAGTTATTTTGAGTAAAACAAAGTAAATCTCACATTTAATTGGCCACATCAATACAACATCACACATCATCAACATCACCATCAACATTGTCATCATAAGTTATTTTTTAGACGTTTTCCCCACCTTCAGTATTTTGAGTGCAAAGGGTACGAGCGGGCATGCACGTTGGGGGCGTGATCAGTCAATATTTGACAGAACTGTCTAGAGTATATGGCTTTGATACACGAGGGAAAAGAACTTCCCTCTAATTTTGTTTTCATTTTTCACCATTTTACATTAAATTTTGCAAGTGCCAAAAGGGGCGAGGGAAGGGTGCACTCCTAATACACACCCACTGAAACTTGGCAATAATATCAATATTATACACTATGGTCTATTTTTACTTGTATACATTGTTTATCACATTACAAAAAAATGCTTGAATAATACAGCTTTATTACAGAATCTGTGGTAAAATAAATTAAACCAGCTTAACTATAGCCAAGTACACTTATTGTTGGATATCATTAAGGAGGGAGGATAATGATTGCTTCCTTCAACCACTTCATGTATTCATTGTACAGATTTGTTTTATAAACCTAATCATGCAATCAGACTTATCAAATTGTACTGTTTTCCCCTAATTTCCAGACAACTGCTCGATACATTATCATACTTGGATGCAACTAGGGTGGCTATTTGGGGATGGGTAAGTAAAATAACTGTTGGTTTTCTAAAAATAAATGGAAATCTTGTTTTAAAAAAGGAATTATGAACAAGACACTTTAGTAACTTATTTACAAATATAAATACTATAATTTGACACTCTGGAATACCAAAATTAAATTAAGGTGAAGGTTAACTTTACTATTTAAAAAAAAATAAAATGTTTCTGTTTTATTTATTTAGTCTTATGGTGGATTTGTGGCAGCCTCCATTGCTGGCTCTGAATCTGATGTATTCAATTGTAGTATTGCTGTTGCACCAGTCACTGATTGGCGATACTATGGTAAACTGGATGCTGTTGTTGTTAAAAATATAGAATAAATTAAGCCTGTTTTGAGTATTGGACAAAAGGAATTAGTTTAATTTAGTATTTTGCCACAGTGAGTACAATATTTTTAGTATTAAATTATTATTATTCAATTAGGTGCAGGTGAATACTATGGCTACTTACTATGGCTACTTACTATGGCTACTTGGTCGCCGGCGTGGCAAACCTAGGCCCTAAGCTAGTACTAGGACAAGCCCTGACAAATCTGTATTTACAAGTAAGCTATATTGAATAATAATTATAATATTGAATGCCTATTTTCGGGGATACTGAAAAATATTATACTGCCTGCGGCAAAATTTTCGTCCAGTGTTTTTGCCACAGCTCGAACAATATTTTTTGGTATCCCTTCAAAGGCATTCAATACATAATTATTCAATGAGTTTACTTGCAAATTCAGATTTGCCAGGCCTATGCCTCTTCCTCGCCTTTCTTTTGCAGATATTCTTAAAAACCATAATTTTCATAGTCAATTTTACTTTTAATGGGTGGTTCTATGCTAGTTGTGCATTCATCATTATGTAGGTCACAGCCTTTGTCATGATTGGTGACAGAGGCTAGGGAGGTTGGATCATTAATCATGTGCAGTTCAATGCTATATAATATTTAACTGGTCAAAGATATTTACCCAGTCAGTAAAACTGACTGGGTTCTGTTTCTGTGAAATTCATTCTTTCTTTCTGACAGCTGAACCGATTTCATTCAAACTTGGTCAGTATGACCAGTTCCACCTCCCATTTAGGGTAAAAACCCAACACCAGTTAAAAGACTAAACCCAACTATTTTTTTTTTTATTTGCTTTACGGGGGCAGTTTAAAACAAAATATCTTAACTAGAGGCACATAATAAGAATCATGACCTTCTCTCAACTTATAAATAAAAAATAAAAATAATCCACATTGGACCGAATGTGATCAAGCTTAGTCATTAAGAAGCAGTAACACTCACACCCAGGCATAGGTCAAGGGTCAAATTTCTAAATTTTCTGTTTGATCTTGAATATACTAGGAATGAGCCTCGTAAACTTCTTTTTACACTTGTACAGGCAAATGATTAAAACAATTTAAATCAATCTGGTTTATTTAAACTGACTGGGTTCATGTTCTATTGAACATATTGATCTCTAGTTTTAATTTTATTTTTAAATGTTTGTTAAATGTATTAATAGAAGCATCAAATTATGCCTGATTTATGCATTTCCAAATGCCACTCTGGATGTGCTTTAAATATACATTGCAATGCACTTTTTAAATTTTTCAGACTCCACCTATACAGAACGTTATATGGGAGACCCATACACTAACAAGGGAGCATATTCGGTAAGTATATAAAATAGATTAAATTGGAAATTCTAACAAAACAAGTTTAAAACTAAATTAAGAAATAAAGTAGATTTGTAGCAGTAATATTTTTGACATTGCAGGGATGATAGCCTGTCTTTTTGTTTCCTTGTAGACATAATACCACTGTTGCACGGTGGGTCAGAATGGATTGAGTGTATAGCAAAAGTAAAAAATGGATGATGTGATGATTCAATCTTTTTAGAATTTTTTGATGAGGACAAAATATTAAGTAATTAACATTAAAGTATGAAAAGTTTCCACTTATAATTTATAAAACAAGCTCAAACAAAGATAACTAACCCTGTCTGCTGGTTAGTTTTCTGGAGTTAAATGCTAACATAGCGACTCGGGTAAATTTATCACATTACAGAATAGCCTTCATTGGACACTTGAGCAACATGTGTAACATGCTTTATTTTACAAGTTTTACCAGAGCTTAACTAACAATTAAAAATTAATCTAAGTGTAAACAATGGCAAGATATAACCTTTGAAATATTGGTTTTTTAAAATATTCTCTTTAATTTCAGTGCGATTGTAGCTTAA
Source organism: Nesometra sesokonis (assembly GCA_025631205.1). NCBI lineage: Eukaryota > Metazoa > Echinodermata > Crinoidea > Comatulida > Antedonidae > Nesometra > Nesometra sesokonis. Next base: position 4,803 of record JAOTQE010126699.1, read on the forward strand.
GTGATCAATAAAAAGGATTATCGACTGCATGCTTCTGGTCACAAGTGACCAGAAGCATTCCTACGCCTACTGTTTTTGTTTTTACCTTGATTTGCATTTTTTTTATTACTTTATTAATTTCATAACCTTACATAAAGCATAATGACAGCCATTTGACATAAAATTCAATCCACAATATCAAATATTATTGCACAATATGATGTCAAATTGTTTTGTCCAAGAAAATTTAATAGTATGTTACTCTACTACTGTAATGATTATAGTTGATGAAGCAAGGATTTTATTTATTACAACCGTACCTACTAACTTGTTTTGTTTCACCTATTGTATATACTTTACATTAAGAGTGGTTCTTTGACATTGAGCTGATTTTACTACCAACATGTACATGATTTTTTAAAAATACATTACAAAATAGTTGAAAAGAACCACACCAGCAGTATTACACACAAAAAATCACAAAATAAGCTAAGCTAATAATAAGATAAGCTATTTGCTATAAGCTATAAATCATGACAACATGAACAGAGGAGGGGTTTATAAATTATCAAACCCTTACAACCAACTTATCAGTCCTAGAAAAATATCAAAAATATCAGCAGTACTAATAAGTGAACAACCATACTATGTGTAGTTTTATTGTTCATTCATTTGTAATAGCATGTGTACTTGTATACTGTTGCTTTGAACATGCTGTAAGTAGATTTTTCAAAGTAGCTCACGTTAATATGATTAATGGCAAGTGCGATGCAAGTTTAATTTCAACTACAAAAATCACTGCATTAAGTAACAAAATCCTGAAGGTATTCCATCATAATATGCACATTAACAAGCAGATCATCTTATTCAACCACAGTAGTTAAAAGGTCTGTGATGTAAAATCACCTAAGCCTAGGAAATATCAACTCCCTTGTGTATCATAAATATAGCGCAACAGTATTAGGATGCATTTGTGGAGATTAGGAGGGAGCAAGCAGTAATAAAAAACTAGCAGCCTACAAATGGATAACGATGAAATATATCATTCTAGATCTAAGCCTGTGATGAAATACAGATAGTGAATGATGTATATTTTATTTATGTCTTTATTGTGAAAAAACCGTCAGTGTCGTATGACTGGTTGATCACAAAAAATCAAACAAACTATTAATATGTAAAACAGAAGTACTGTACAAAATAAAAATGTAAGTAAACAAAATTATTTAGTATTTAGTATTGTATAAATACAGGTTAAGGCATTAATGTACAAAAAGTTTATTAAAGCCTTTGCATATACTATATACAAACTTTAATTTTTAAAAAAACACATATATATATATATATTTTAAAAAGTGGGTTAATACTTTAATTGTAGGAAATAAAAATTTAAATTGTGGTAAGTAAGTTCTTAAAATCTGTTTTTATCTCATTTGGAAGATCATTCCATGCCTTGGTGGCACGGTACAAACATGTTCTCTTGCCCTGAATTGCCATTTCTGTTCTATTAATGTTTTATTTGATTTACTTCTTGTACATTGTGAGTGGTCAAAATGAATCGGTTACAACGATTTAACCTCTTCCATCCTAAATTATTCATTATTTCATTGATGGAATTTTTGGTTCTTTAACATAGTTGTTGGTGGTATTTGACCAAATGCAACTACAATAGTCAAATAAAGGCATTACAAGTGCATTTGATAACATTTTTGTGGTGTTGAATGGTAGATATTGTTTGACACGGTGAATCTTGGATGACATTTGATAGAATTTACTTTTTCTATATTGATATCGCGAGAATTTAGGAAGTATGTGGGGAGTTCCAAATATCATCAGGACTTCGAACAAAATTTTTAGACTATTTGCCTGCTTTTAAGATAAATAGAAAACTACTTGTACATTTACTGATACAGGTGTAAGGAATCGGATCGTATTCAAAGCTCTTGTATTCCTCTCGTTCGTTTTTAAGAAATGTATGAATTTCTTATAATTTTTTGAATAATTTTTAAAAGCAAAATGTAGACTTGGTATTTGAGATTTTGGGTCATTTGGGCCTGTGTAAGATTTTTTAATGTTTTTTGAATTTTTTTTTTGCCAAACAGAAAGCAAATGTTTCAGCGAAAGCTAGTGCGTTCAAAGATGTAGAGTTTTTAATCGTTCACGGAACCGGTGATGGTAAGTCCTGAAGATGGCATTACATTTTAGTAGAGCACAGAGTGACACACACGTAGTTTAGTAAAAAATAAACTACCAAAAATATTTAATTTCACATTTTTGCTTCAAAATCATCTTTCTTTAGCAAACGAAGTTGGCAAGAAGTTATGTTTTCATTAGTGTTTGTGTGTGTGTGTGGTTCTGTTAGCAGAATTACGGGAAAACTACACAATGGATTACGAAAAAAATTTGGTGATCAGTTTGTACTAAGACGAACTGATTAAATTTTGGTCACTATCGAGGTCCGAATCAAGATTTGGGGACACATTTAAGGGTTAGCCAATGGGTCGTATGAAGTTGTATGTTGATTTAATCGGAATAAGTTATTATTATTAATTGTGGTTTAACGTCTGTTATGGTAATAGTTGAACTATTCCATTGTAATGATGTCTTTGCTTTTCTAATCATGTCACGCGCAGAAGGAAGGACAGACAGGGAGATGAAGCTCATTGTCAGCGAGGGTAAAAAGGGCCCGGCTGCTTCTTCGCCTGCGTACAGTATACAGTACTATGAAAAAATTATCTTTACAGCCTTCACGTACATTGAGTTTTGTATACCTTACCTATTTGGATCGTGTTACTTGATGAATAAGGTCGTTATTTTTTACTGTCAACTGCTCTTGCTTCTCCCCCAAAAAATTGCAACAAAAGGTTTCTTATTGAAACTTTATTATCCCTCAATGGGGAAACTCATTTGGCCATGACAGTAACACCAAGATCAAAGGAATTGATAACATTAAACTGCACGTTTGACTGTTTATAGACATACTGTCATACTCATCAGAAGAAACAATTATAAAATTACTGTACAAAGGGAAAAAAAAATCTACCTTACATCTATTATTAAACAGGCAGATGCCTCTCGCAATGAATGAATTTGATAACGGTTCGAGTTAGAAACCGGACAGACATCACGTCATCAAACTTGTTAATTAGTCGCTCTTGGTAAACTGAGTGCACCGACTGTAGTTCTGAACCGATAATCCTCCCAAACCTATTTACAAACTTTTTGTAATCTTTACAGTACTCCTATCCCCAAAACTTGAGATTTCCATAATTTTTCTAAATTGCGTCACCTTCGACCTAGTGAATGGCTGGGTTAAGTAATACTTCGGATGACACCAAAATTAAAGGAAGTGATCACATTAAACTGCACACATGATTATTTATATTACACATATCCCCAAAATTCAAGGTTTTCATATTTTTCAAGAATATGAGACCTTAGGATGATTCCAAGTTCAAAGGAAATTCTAATATAAAATTTCACTCATGGCTATTTATATTACCCCTGCCATTTTCATATTTCCCCACTATGTGTGACCTCTGATAATTTACATCAACTTTTCCAAATGAATGGAAACAAGCAAAAGTGACTCCGATTTATAAAGAAGGAGATAAAGCAGACCCAAGTAATTACTGTAATAAGTAATCAAGGGCTTTCAGAAAAACTTGGGTAATCGATCTGAAAATGCCTAACATTTCCTATAGAGGGCACTTTTCAAAATGGCTGGCAATATCTCAGCTCTCAAGGCTCATAGAAAAGTGATTTTTGTGTCTATACCTCTGTTTTCAGGGTCAAAGAACCCTGAAAACAGTGGAAAGGGAGCAGCCATCTTGAATTTAAAAATGGCCACCAAATACCTACTTTTGACCATGTGTCTATAACTATGTTTTTAGAGTCAAAAAACCCAAAAATACTACTAGTTCAGACTTCCATACAGTGGGGAGGAGGGCAGCCATCTTGAATTTCAAAATGGCTGTCCTCTTCCAATATTTTCAATGGAATATCCATATTATTATTAATGGAAAAAAAATGTCGAACTTGAACTTAGTTTTGACAATATCTTAACTCTTGAGGCTCGTAGAAAAGTAATTCTTGTGTTTATAGCTATGTTTTCAGGATCAAAGAACCCAAAAAAACACCACTAGTTTAGACTGTCATACAGTGAGGGTAGCCATCATGAATTTCAAAATGGCCACCAAATTACCTACTAGACCGGGGGCCCAGAAGATTTATTCAGCTGAAAAGAGAAACAAGGTTTGATGGTCTCACCATATCAGACCCTGTGTAAGGGTCAATAAAATGAATTGCTGGCAGGGTATAGCCTGTACCATAACCCCAGGGGGCTCAAAAATAGGGTTTATTTAGCTGAAAGAGAAATGCAAAAAAATTGGTGGATACATGTTGTAAAAACTATTGAAATAGCCGTGCCAGTAGCAGACAGTAGCCCCAAAGGATCCCATTCGCATCGTTTTATTCAGCTTAAAAGAGAAACGGCTAAATCCTTTTGCAAACGAAGTGTTACATCACAACAATAACTAAAAATCTAATGACAGTAATTTTATCCTGTACATTAGCCCAGATAGTAGCCCCAAAGTTTCACCAAACTCCGCTTGCCCGCTCCCATCGCGTTATTGAGCTGAAAACGAAATGGCTAATTTCTTTTGCAAACGAAGTGTTACATCATAGCAACAACTAAAAATACACTGACAGTAATTTATCTTGTACAGAAGCCCAGACAGTAGCCCCAAAGTTTCACCAAACTCCACTTTCCCGCTCTCATTGCGTTATTCAGCTGAAAACGAAATGGATCAATTTTGCAAACGAAGTGTCACACACAGTAATAACTAAAAATCTAATGACAGTAATTTGATCCTGTACAGTGGCCCCAGAGTTTCACCAAACTCCACTTTCCCGCTCTCATTGCGTTATTCAGCTGAAAACAAAATGGATCAATTTTGCAAACGAAGTGTTACACCATAGCAACAACTAAAAATCAGATGACAGTAATTTTATCCTGTACAGGGGCCCAAACAGTTAATCCTTATTATAAATATTATATCTAAATTTGCAAACACGTGTGTTTGGGTCTCGTTGGCCGCATTGTGTGTACCCTTATACGAAGAACATATCTCAACAAAACTATGGCTGGTCAATGAAAGATGGTCACTACATACCCGTTTGGTATGGTCACTACATACCCGTTTGGTATCAAGGGACAAGAAAGTTTCTCTTATGATAATCTATGGAGTGACAGTGAAAGTGATTTAGAGGATTATTAATTGGCTATTATAACAGATACAGTATAAAAAGTGGACTATTTACCAAATTAATACTTTTTACCTAAATACTTTTCGTTCTTTTAATTTACAGTACACACTTGCTCTTGTCAACTAAAAAAAGAAACAAGTCGCGTTGAAGATTATTTATGGTAGTGAGGAGCTTTTTAAATTGTAATAGTATTTCTTTCAAATAATTTCAATGAGTGCTAAATTGTTTGCTTAGTAACAGGGCCAGCGTAACAGGGCGTAGGGGCCAGGGCCTCCCACTTTTTGGCGGAACATATAATTTCTACGCAGATCCCTTATGGAGCGCCAAAAGGACAAATTGAAAATGGTACAATAGAAAAATAAGTAACGGTTCAAATACAAGGTGCAGTGCAAAAACCATTGTGCCACTGGGCATTTGTAATGTGCCACTTGGCTTTTGCATTGTGCCACTTGCCTTTTGTATTGTGCCACTTAGCTTTTCTGTTTTACCACTTTTATTTGAACTGCTAATTTACACTTGTCCTTTTGGCGCGATCGCGCCAAAAGGACAAGTGAAAGTGATTCATTAAACTCAAGTGGCACAATACAAATTCAATTGACACAGTGCAAATTTAGTGCCATTTGAGTTTTGCATTGTACTACTTGTATTTGAACCGCCAGCTGAATTTTGCATTGTATCACTTGCGATTGAACTGCCATTTGAGTTTTCCATTGTACCACTTGCATTTTGCATTGCACCACTTGAGTTTTGCATTGCGCCACTTGAGTTTTGCATTTCACCACTTGCTCAAATGAAAGTGGTGAAATGCAAAATTCAAGTGGTGCAATGCAAAACTCAAGTGACGCAATGCAAAACTCAAATGTTGCAATGCAAAATGCAAGTGGTGCAATGGAAAACGCAAATGGCAGTTCAAACGGAAGTGGTGCAATGCAAAACTCAACTGGCGTTTCAAACGCAAGTGGTACAATGCACAATGTAAATGGCAGTAGTATGCACTGTGTGCCACTTGAATTTGTATTGTGCCACTTAAGTTTACTGTATCACTTCCACTTGTCCTTTTGGCGATATCTCGTCTAAAAGGACAAGTGAAATTGGCGGTTCAAATGAAAGTGGTAAAACAGAAGTGGCACAATACAAAAGCCAAGTGGCAAGTGGATTTTGCACTGTACCACTTGCAATTGAACCGCCACTTTTTTTTCTATTGTACCATTTACCTTTTGGTGCTCCATAATCCCTAAATGTTCAAAATGACAGTTACCGTATATTTCGGTGTATAAGTCGCACCTTTGTATAAGACGCACCCCAATGTAGACGGAAAATTTCGTGATTTTTTATATGTCCTTTGTATAAGACGGGTCTATTTTCAGCTCAAATTTTCTTAAATAGGTCAAAGTATTATTTTTTTTTAAACACTAAACTTTTACAAATTAATAATTTTTAGTTTTTAAAAGGTACAATGTGTCATTTTAAAGTCGACAGAGGCTTTTTGGGAATGAAATTTTAACCTAAAAATGTACGACGTACGAAATGGAAATCCCCGTCGTCGCCGACTCACAGTCACAACAACGATATTTCAACTTCAATTACTAATATTATTGATTAAGAATTGTTTTAAATATACCTGGAATGTGTCGGCCGTTCAATTAAACAGGCCTATAATTTAAGCAATATTCATTTCCAAAGCAATTATTCGACCTAGGCCTAGCAAAGGTAAGGCTTACCAGCCAGGACCAGTACCACAGCCCAACTGTTGTAGCCGTCGCGATTGAGCAATCAAGCCAGTGTTGCCACTGCTTAAAGTTCAATTTGTGCCAATTTCCAGCCCAAATTATGCTAAATCGGAAAAAATTATGCTAAATACTTTCGAAACGTAAAAACGCAAAGTAAAATGAAAGAAAATACTACGACGAAAGGCGTGTGGAGAACTTTTCTGGTCCAGGTGGGCGTGGTTTCCACTTTTTATCTGACGAGCAAAAAAAAAAAAAAAGATTACTTCCCATTTTGGTATCTGTTTTGGCCGTATTTTTGTTTTATTTTGTTATTTTTTGACCCGGATCACGGTGGTGTTGCATATTAAACCATTTGTGGGTGGAGAAACAAAAAAATTTGTACGCACAACAATCCTACTTTGTTTTTTCGGATAAAAGTTGCTCTGGCTCTTCAATGGACTAAGTAAAAATTATGCTAGATTTGGTCAAAATTATGCTAGATTTTGCCAAATTATGCTAGGCATAATGCTAGATGCCATGAGGGTCTAAATTATGCTAAAAAGCATAATTATGCTAAAAGTG
>JAOTQE010126710.1:0-12334 GCA_025631205.1 Nesometra sesokonis
ATAATGCAATGATTACATTTCTTAAGTACATTTTTACAAAAAATAAAACAGAAATTATGCAATATAGTAGTTTACAATTACATATTGCTCACTGTCAATTTTATAATGTAAGCAGTGATTTTGTGCACCCAATGCAAATTTGCAGACATTATGACCTCATCATTTTGTTTTTAATATTTTAACTATTGTTTTTATACGGACAAATAAAGAAGAATTGAATTTAAATTGAATTGAATTGAACCGCTATTTATACTTCTATACCAATTTTGGAAATATAATTAACTTAATCGTTTTTCTGTTGTAGCTTTTACTGGTGAAGAAGGTCTATTTCAAACCTCTGGCATACCTACTGAATTAAGTAGGCCTATATTAAAAATTCCAAGTTGAGATATTAAATTTACTGTGCATTGATCTATTGTCGGTTAGCGCTTCTTATCCTTCCCTGTGTTAAAGGAGTTTCAGTTAAGGACAACTTTAAAGTTTATTTATTTGTACTTCTTCGTCGGTAACTCATTTCGAACTATTGTGATATATTCATACATCGTTTTCTCATTAGGTACGCGTTTTAAATCTGACCACGCAGACAGGGCTGATGTGCACATCTGCTTAGCTATACTGAGTGGATCAAAAGAAAATATATAGGCCTATGTGATTCTCAAAAGTAACAATTTAATTTCAAAGAAACCGCATGGTCTACTGTCTGTCTTATTTGTGATCTGAAGATTATTTTTTAACGTATTCTTTTTAGCATTTTTCTTTAAATGTTGGGTCTGGAGGGGGTGCGTTCGCACCCTCCGCACTCCCCTGGCGACGCCCCTGTGTGCATTATAGGAAATAAAGGTTGGGGTCACTAAAGATTTTTTTTTCTCAGACATCAAACTATTTACTAAACCTAAACTGGGAAATAAATGTTCTGAACACTTTGGCACAAGAAGCAAAGCTCTGTGAGGACGTCTTACGATGTTAAGATTATGCCTTTAAATTCAGATTAAGGTCAAAAGTAGTATTTCCAGCCTTCAAGCAAATACTGTATTTTATTAGATTGTATATTCTATCTTCTGAACATTTTAACACCAATATTATCTGTTCAGTAATTAAGAAGATATGGTAATTTCATTAAAAAATAAACAAATATAATGCGTTTTATGGGATATAGGTCAATAAAGCTTTTTACACTTCCAATTTCAGACAAAATATTAAAACAAAAATAAAGGCTTTGTTGGTCAACTATATACAAAATGTTAAACTATGTTCGGAACATTCTGGAGCAAGAAGCCAATACCTATAATGACTCATTATGAGTTAAGATAACTCCCTTGAATTGAGGTCAGAGGTCAAAAGTAGTATTTCCGGTCCTTTTTCATAAAAATGTTTCATTAGATCTAAATTGAACGTGTATTTTCTGGACAAGATGACACAAATTTTAGATTTTTATGAACAGTAGTTTAGAAGATGATGCTTTCATCAAAGAATTAAGACGATATATACATTTGTAAGAAAAACATAGGTCAAGGGTCAATGAAGGCTCTTCCGGTCAACTCCGGACAAAATATTCCATTAAGGCGAATAGCAAAATATAAGTTCGGAATATTTTGGCGCAAAAACCAAAGTTCTACGACGACTTGTTACCGAGTTATGTTAATGTATCTACATTTAGGTCAAAGGTCAAAAGTATGTTCTTGGTTAATTGGTCTGTCAGTCGCTTATTTGAGAAATAGACACATCTTATTAGAATTTCAATATTGAAACCTTCTACTGAGATTATTTTTTTCTACTGAGGCTGTTTGTTTTATCCGGGCATCGATTGTAGTAGGCCTATGGATACTTTAAAACAATTAAGGTTAGTTATTCTTCTGTTTTCTAGTCATTGTAAGGGAAGTTTCTGTTACATTTTAATTATTCGAATCATATATTTACCCTGTCAATTCATGAATCTACCAACGAACGATCGATGTTAACATATTGCAGATTTGCTCCTACACGTAGAGTCCACGCGTACCCACGTAACCGTGGACATTACATATTACTTGGTAATTATGTCCACTAACGAATAGTAACGAGTTTAGACTAATTAAATTATATTTCCAAAGAACAAAGGCTATATTATATAAAATATTCATTTTGTGAGCAAATTAAGTATTTTATTGTTTCCTTTTTCCACAAGAAAATAAATGGTTAGTATGCGTACGCAGGCTCGGTTCATTCCCGCCTCCTCAACTGTAAACTGTAAAATCTATCAAGCGATAACAAATTTGTGGAAAGCAGCGCATCCGGCACTACTAATGGTGATTGGGTAAAATAACGTTAAAAGTTTCTGATCAAACAATTGAGTTAATGTCTGTTTTATAAGAGATGGTAGCAATACACCTGATTCAGTTAGTTGAGTGATTACTAGACGTCTGTTACTAGCATCATTGTCTGATATGTATAGAGATTGTTATATAACACTCCTCTTACTCGCTATCTTACCGTTTATTGTGATAGCATCTAAATCAAGTAAGTCGTTTTAAATTTATATATTATTAAAGTATTTAAGAGAAACTTATTACAATTCACATGGTATACGGTCAATTACTTCATATCTTGAGTTGGTAAATTCCATGGAACCTCCGAGTGGTTAACATGGCTACGAATATGTTCACACCAGTTCCGATTTCGTTTGGAAACGGTTAACGATAAAAAAAAAAAGAACATTGGGTCAATGGTAATGAACATAGCGGCGTACTGGACGTAAACCGATAACGTCCTTCGAATTTCGTTTCGGATCTGGTGTAACGTCAACTTACTGTTTTATCGTAATGATTGTTATGCCTATAATCTAAATTACTAAAATGCGATTAAAAAATGCAATTAGGCCTACTATTTATAAAAGTTCATGACCGGCTCAGCACCTTCATAAATATACCGATAGGAAATTACCTTGAAAAGTATCTAAAGTATTTAAAAATTATTAATGAGCCTATCGTTTGTGTGTCGCACAGAATAAATCAATTGGAATATGCATATATCAACAACCCATTTATAACGTGTAATAGGTCTATAATTATAACATTTATATTTCGTACCGGTACCTACTGTTTAAGAATTTTATTGACAAGGTAATGGAACATCAGTTCATATAGGCCTACATCAGTCGATTACTTGTAGCAAATTAAAATGTACTAACACCAATATGGATTGTATAAATGGAGATCTTAGAGAGAAAAACATAAATTGAGAAATGGCTAGCAACAGAACATGGAGAAGACTTATTCCAAACAGCGATCCCCTATAGGGAACAGTCTAAGAAGAAGAACATAGTAGGCTATTAAAATAACATTTTTTAATATTTTATAGAATGTGTTACCAAATTTATATTATTTGTTGTTAAATAAATACGAATTCGATCATAAATAAAAGTAATCGATTTTACTAGCATACACTGACACTTTAATTTCCTCTTGTCAATATATGTATATCGTTATTTACCCAAGTATAACATGTTATTGAATTAGTGTATATACATTTGATACGTATTCTACAAAACATTGTAAACTGGATAAGTAGTAGATAAATTGTTCCTGTACCATAATTTACAATATTTTATATGCATTAGGTATGGTGTATACACGATCTCATAATCAAATGTGTCATAATCATAATCATCTCATGATATTATATGTTAATATCGTCAGTGAGCCCACGAGCCACAAATTTTTAAACACGCGTAGAGAAAGGCTGTGAACGCTCATCGGGCGTTTTGCGTCTCTTTACGCGAATTTCTCTACACGCGCATGACAGTTTGTTAGTCTGGTCGATTGTAGTACTGTAGTATGTTCTGTAGTGACGCTGTGTCTGATCGATAGTTGTGCTGTAGTCTTGTCGGTAATTGAGCTCTAGTTTGGTGCTTGCTTACCGATTTCAAAGTCCCGGGTTCGATCACGACAAAACGGTAGGTTGGCCTCACCACTAATAACAATGAAAACTAATTAGCAAATAATTTTTCAAATACGTCGGGTTAATCGTACTTTTTTGTAATTAACTGTTTTTAATCATTAAATGTGTTTGAATAGTAGCTAAGTCGTTATATTGTCCTAATTAGATACACATTATAATTAATATTTCCAATTTCAAATTTAATTCAAGTAAACGTGTTTTTTGTTCATTGTTTCTATACAGTAAAATAAGTTAAAAAAGTAAAATGTTGTTTTTAGTAGCATTGTATTTTTAGCAAGTTTGTTTTCAAACCATGATTTACGAATTTCCTAGAATTGCTAAAAAACGATTTTTGTGTTTGTTGGAGATAGGATTATTAAACATATCTCTAAGAAAATTAACTTAAAAACCCAACTTTTTAGTAAGATATTTTTCTTATAGTAGGGTGGCGAAAAAAAAGCAAGTAGGGATTTTTTTTATTCCTTATTTAGAAGTTCAACAATTATAAACGGAATATTATATTCCTTTTTTAAACAACTTAAAATTCGTAATAAAGAATTTAATAAGAGTACATTACATTTCCAACAAATGATTTTAGATAGAGGGGAATACAACCTATCCATTGGGATTTAAGTGTACATCACTTTAAATGCTTAATGAGGGCAATAAATATATAAAGTTTTATTTTGAATTTTGTAGGGGGAGGGACTATTTTCATGGTCCAGGTGAAAAGTACCCGATATTGTTTTGACAAAAAAAAAAGATTACCGGACTTATTGCTGTATTTGCGACATTTTTTCATTCAATACAACAAAAAATATTGTTAGTGTCGATTTGAAGGGGCTGGAGGGACAGGCGTTTACGCCTGTTAAGCCCCCGGCCCCTTATGTATTGTAGGGAATTAAACTTGTTAAACTCGAATATGTCAAAGAGCTTTAGCCCTTTAAGCCTACATTAATAGTTTATGTGGTTAAGCCTGCCAGTTAAAACTTCCTAAATCCCTGGGTTGAATGTTGATAAAATATTAAATATTTCCATCTAAAAATGTCCACACTAACTCGTTTGAATTTGTGATATTACGGCAATCATTTGCGGTGAATTAAGCAAACAGCCCATTCTGTTATTTATATTCGTTGTTACATTGGTTTCTAGTGTTGTCTACATTCATTAAACATCACAAAAACACAAAAAACCACAGTCCTTCATAATCCAGACAAAATTCAATAAAAGAGTATTTTAATTTATGATGTATTGTTTGAAGTTCCGAATATAATATCTATAAAAAAACACTTATTAGCTTTATCGCCTTAAGCATAATTCTCGTCATATTCACAAGCTTCGTCATAATTATTGGATAATAATTGTTCTGCGCTATGGCGTAATGCGTACGGATTTTGTATATTTGAGAAATCATGCTTTTCTTCACTATTCGAGCTATTACTCAAATTGACCGACGAACATGAGTTCAGGTGACAATTACAGGCTAATTTTAAAGTAATTAATTTGCATTGCAAGATGATTCAAAATGAAGTAATATACTGATTAGGTATTGTGGAAGAAGGAAATATTGTGGCATGCATATTATTATCAGATTAAGAAAACTGAATAGCTTGATCGAAAATATATAATAAATTGAGAAGCCAAAAGCCAATATTTAGAAAATAGAACAATGAAACAAAACACTTTCCCCCAGAATCACCAGAATCCAAGATTATTCTTCTTATTGTCGACCTTTGAAAATTATAAACAGTACTTTCACTATAATATCTGGTCATTCTAATTAGGCTATGGTATCTAAATTAGACCCAAAATATGTAATAACGTATGCAATACATTTTCTATTGGTCAAAAGTCATTTACCTTATTTCCAGTCATTTTAGGCGACATAATTCATTATAGGAAATAGAAAATTTGTATGTTCCGAGAATGTTAAAACTCATACAACTCTTAATGTTACGAAAATATGTGTATTATAGGTTCAACGGTTTATTTTGGACACAATTTTCTATTAAAACCAATAGAAATGAATGTATTCTGAAAAGTTTGACATCAACATTAAAACTACGACTAACAGTTCCAGAGATAATATTCTGTGCAGGTCAATGGTGAATAACTCAATTTTCCGGCCCTTTTTGGAAAAAATGTTTTATTAAACCAAATAGAAAATTACATATGTATTCTGAACAGTTAGACACCAAAATCAAATCTCTACTATTAGTTACCCAGATGTAGACTGATACAGAGAAAATGGTGATCATTTGGATTTTGAGCTCCCACAATTTTCCCAACATTTTGGCGAGGGTAACCCTTGTTTTTTTTATAACAGATACACAGAAAAACGGACCTTCGCTCTCAACAGAAAGTTCCAAGAATTACCTGAGCAATATAACTTTTTTCAAAAACTTCTCAGTTCTCATTTTGATAGCCTTTATTGAAATTCAAATAGCAATAAGACATTTTTTTACCAAAAGCGTTTCTGGTTTAATCTGTAATTTGATATATAAAAAGATCATTGGAATTATTTCAGAAACTGCCATGCTATTGTTTATCTACAAGCGTGGTGAAATCAGCATCGTTGAATACAAAGACATGCGGCCATCTTCCACCAGACCAGCTCGTGCTCATGGATCGCCTAAAATTCACAAGGATTTTTACACCATTCCTCCACTACGTCCTATAATTAGATACAACAGGCATCGCTTTCTATCCAGTACCGCAATTTCTAACAAGATTATTATCCCCTTTAACCAGCAATGACTATGTTCTCAAAGATTATATTGATGCAGCTGAACGAATCAAGAATATACCCATTGATCTCTACAATCAAGGCTATCGGTTTGTTTTGTTTGATGTCAAATCATTGTTTACTAATGTACCACTTTCGAAGACTATTGATGTTATATTAGATAGGACCTAGAATAAAAAACTGATTAGTACCACTCTTAAGAAAAATACCCTTCGTAAATTAATTAAGGATACTTGCACTAAGACAGTGTTCTCTTGTAATAACGAATATTATAAGCAAATTGATGGTGTGTCAATGGGCTCCCCCGTAGACCGGTAATGACTAATACTATAATGACCGAATTAGAACGTACTATAGTAACTGATCTTGAAAAATTTGGTATTGCTAAACTCTATTCCCGTTTTGTTGATGACACGCTAGTCTTAGCTAAGCCCTCTGATTTCAAATTAATTCTAGACTATCTCAATTCTTTTCATCGTTTGATGTTACTAAGAATGTGCATTTTCTGGATTGCTTTAATAATCGCAATAAAATTAATATCTATAGAAAGGTAACACATACCGACAATATGTTAATTTTGACAGTTGTGTTCCTTTTAATCATAAAGTGTCATGGATAAGGAGACAAGTATCTAGAGCCAAAACAATTTGTAGCCCGGGAATCTGTTTAAATTTCAAATCTTGTGAAAATTTTCAATACATTTTAGGCCTTCATAATTTACCCAACGCATTTAATGATGATTCTGTTGTAAATTTTAAACCCTTAATTCTATCTGTGTAATTTCCTATTGTTCTTATTCTATTGCTCTCTCATTTGCATATTGTAATATTTTTTGTAAGTTTGTTTTTATAAATATCTCATTCCTGATGATGACTTAATAAAAGTCGAAACGTTGAGAAATCATGGCCTCACTTTTTTATTTGGAGTTACTGTTATGCTATCGTTTATAGATATAACACATTCGACCACATGTTTAATTTGCGAGCATAAAATCAAAAATATATATACGTGTTAGTAATTGTCAAATCTAGCACTTGAACCGCAAACTCATGATGCATAAACGTGTCGGTGGCTGTACACTTCGGCCATGTGTGTTACTCTCAGTCTACCACTCTCTCTAATTACTAAATGCATATCTGCCGCTCAAGACTCCGCTACGCGCCATTAATTAACTACTCATGCCCATTTAGTTTTACCACATGCGCCGTATTATTTTTTTGTGATTTAATTACGTTTTTCTGTATATTCTTTCAGTCAATTATCTTCTATATGTTACCGCAACACTGTTGTTCCTTATCGCTGGCCCCTCTTATTCGTATCTGCCTAGAGGTACATCGCAAAAATCTGACTTAATCGCAATGTTAAAGATGATCTAAGTGAAAAATAACAAGATCTATTGTTTAACCCAACTAATCGGCACATAGCAAGAAAATGTGAAAACAATCCAGATGTCGAGATGATTTCCCGAGGCAGTCGGTTTTCTAGGTCGGGTAGATTTCCAAGGATCTGATTTCCCGTTCTGCTCTCGTCAGTTACCCGCATTGCATTGTTGATTTCGAACACCTGTTCGACGACGGTGCATGTACAGAATTTTTAAACGTAAAACATTCATCATTCTTAAATTATAAATACGGTATATTGTATGAGTTGTTGTCCTTCTTTGTTCGAACCTTTTATACACATTATAGTGGGACAGCTTAGAGCATAAAAGGGGGCCAAACTCTGCACTTTTTAACAGAAGCTTATGGAGTGTGCGAATTAAAAAATAGTCAATTTTTAAAGGCCCCAGGGAGATCAGAGGGCTCAAAGGTTATTTGAGGTCGTCTCATATCTTGGCAACTACTGGTATATAAATTGGCAACACTCTATGACCTGTAGTTATATGATTTTGGTCTATGTGGTTTTGGTGTCAACTTGTTCGAAATATACACATTCCTATATGGTCTAATGGAACACTCTGCCTAAAAATGACCGGAAATGAGGTTATTGATCTTTGACCTGTATTTATTGATTAACGGTTATTGATGGTTGTAGATGTTTGTTTTGGTATCATTGTTTTCAAAATGTAAACATTTCTAGGTATGTGGTCTAATAGAACATTTGCCCAAAAAAATTACCGGAAATGAGGTTATTGAACTTTGACCTGTATTTCATGTAACAGTTTATATCCTGCAACCGATGCCCTTAGAGTGCTGGTTTTGGTGTCAAATGTTCATAACACACATAGGCTCCAATTTATATATTGTCTAAAGGAACATTTTGCCCAAATATGACTGAAAATGAGATTATTGACATTTAACCTGTATAGTATTTTACATTTTATATCTTGGCAAACCTTGCTTGAAAATTGTTGATTTTGTTGTCAAACTGTACAGAATACGCAACTATGTTCCCTAAATGGAACATTTTGCTAAAAAATGACCAGATGAGAATATTGACCTTTGACCTGCACCGCATATAATGCTACAAGCAGTATATGTCTGACAACTACTGGTTACAGAGTGTTGGTTTGGAGTCAAACTATTTGTAATTCACACATTCCATGTGGTTTATGAACATTTTGTCCAAAGACGACCAGAGATGGCGTTGTTGACTTTTGACCAATTTTGCATGTACACGTATTGGTATGTCGTCTAATGAAATATTTTTTAATTACCTGAAATGAGGCTATTGACCTTTGGCCTATACGACATGTTAAGAACAGTATATATCTTAGAAATTATTGGTCGTAGTGTGGTGGTGTTGGTGTCAAACTTGTTATACACGAAGAAGCCCACTTTTCCGCCAGCGAGCACACATTCAGTGTTTCTAAGTTTGACAAACAAAATGTACAAAAACGGGAGATTTTACGGATTTTTCTTCGTTACATCTAGAGGACTGTATACCGTATATGATATGGTTTTTCTATCTGCGTGAGGTGGGGGAAGGGGTGGGGTTACGCACGCCCTCGGACCTGCGGGTGATGTGATCAAACCATGCGGTTTGCATCGCTGAACTGTTGCCAAATGGTAAAAACTGGGAATAAGCTCCAGCCCTATTATCAGGCTCAAAATATACATTTCGACTAGTTCCCACGTATACCCTTGGGCTCTGTGTTAATGTTGTCATTGTTCATTATTAGCGTGCTTCTGATAGGACTACCTTGGATATCCGTTTAAATTACATTTTTGAAGCCAATTGAACTTTTAGATCTTAATAATTTTTTCCACAAGGAAATACAGAGATTTTGTTAAAATAAATTTTGAACTACATTTTAATCATTAAAAATACATTTAGATTAGCCATTGCTTGTAAATAAATGTTGTGAGATTTTTTTTAGCTTTTCGGTTTGGAATAATTAAATGTTTCAATGTTGAGGTTTAAAACATAATTGAATACAGTACCAAGACAGCCTTGGTGAACGTCTAGACAAAAATACACCAAAATTCTACGCAGGTTAATGATAACCTGCGGTGAAACTAGCTTTGTAACGTTGTTGACATTCGTATACATTCATTGGATCCTCACAGCATATCGGTACATAGCCCACGATGCACTTTGGCTTTCTGTCGCCTTGTTTTCATTTTCATTTCAATTTCTTCGGCGCCATTGTGATTTCAGTAGACATATTGATTGAACATGTAAGCAATGTTTCTCAAAATCATGTTTATAAAAGATTCACGAAATTCATTCGGTCAACAGATCTGTAGCTCATTTTAATAATGTTCTTTTTATTTAATGCCATTACAATTTTTTTCAATTTATGTGTTTAATTAAATGTTCTATCCCAAAATTAGCAAAACATCCTACAATTTAATATTGACATTTCTAGTATTTTGAATTTGCATGGAATTCATCAAGTTAAGCGTATATAAATTATTGTAGGCCTATTTAAAAATTGTTTCCACCACTTTTGCACCAGATAATAGTTAAAAAAACAAGATAATTTTTGTATTTCTGGCCGGGCAATATTATTTGTTGTATTCGGTGTACAAGTAATGGTTTATATGAAAACAAAAACTTAACAAATGCTAGGCCTATGTTAATTCAAAAGGAGCAAGTTAAATTTCTCATACAGGCCTATAACAATTCATTGTTAGTCATTTATGACAATTTATTGTTAGTCATTTTAAGACAATTAATTTTAAGTCAATTTTTAAGGTTACGATGTACCTTTAAAGATGTATGAACATTAGATTATTGAAAAGAAATTTGTTAGCTTTTATTTATAAAGCACATGATTAGATTGCGGCTCTGTATCTGCCTATAATTAACAGTCAATAGTTCTAGCCATGTCTTGCTAGCCAGTCAATATGTATCTAACATCTAAAAAATGTAAAATTATAAAATTAGGAGATGAGGAATATGTGATTTAAGAATATCTTAGAAATGTAATTGAAGCCGCGAACTGTAGATTTAAACAGTGTAGTGTGTGAACAAAAATAAATTGTGTGTAGAAATGGAGTTAGAGGAAGGGTCGAGTTGCAATCCCCGGCTACCAGAGATCACAAAGTACAGTTCAAATACTTTGGAAGCACCTTACAAAAGGATGGAAAAGTAGATAAATAAATAGGACACAGAGCGGATGGAATAACTGGAAAGCCGAGTGTCTGGGGTATTGTGCGATGAAAGAATACCACCAAGAGTAAAACGAAAAATCTACAAGATGGTTGTGCAATCAGCCATGCTATATGCTATGGAAACACTACTGCTGGTCAGCCTTCATACCAAAAAACTGGAAGTAACAGAGATGAATACAGTATGTGTAGATTGGCTTATGGATAAATAACAAGAGGCCATGTTAGAAACTATGAAATCAGGGCGAGGCTACAGTTAGAGAACATGTGTGTTTGGTAGGAAGTCCCGTATCATGGTTTGGCCTTGTGAAGCGGAAATATCCAAGTTATATAGGAAGGTGTATTCTGGTATGAAGCTACCGGAAAAAAGGAGGAGATGGAGGCGAAACTGAGATGGTTAGACTGTGTGAAAAGTGACAAGAGGCTATTGCAGCTACATAGAATGAAGTCCAGAGCAAGCTGGAGAAGGATAGTGTCTGCCTAACGACACTACCTTTAAGCTGAAGCAGCTACAAGAAAAAAAAGTTTGTGTACTCTGTATTTACAAGATATAAATCGGACTTGGCCGAGTAGTATGCCTATAGGCTATTTAGGGCAGATGAAATTATTTACTGTGTCATGTGAAACAAATATGGACGGAGTTGATTGGATCATGTTTCAAATTATATCCTTCCGTGATTTCAAGAACAATTTCGAATTCGTCTCAGCGCATAGTTTCCTGATCACTTTGAGATCCTTCAACCCACTTATGATAAGATTATTTTCCTTGCTTGTAGATGATTATGACATTTTGAAGATTATGCCTAAATTACATAGTTTTTAGATAACCATTTAAGTCGACATACTTTTTTCAGTTGTCTTCTTGGTATTGTGAGGTCGTATGTTTAAGACAAATAAAAAATGTGGACCATAGAAAAACATCTGCACGAATCCGAGGCCCACTTTACCGGGTTCTGGTGGTGTAAAATGCCTTCTATAGTTTCAGTGTCATGCAACTCATTTGCAATATAAAACAGTACATCTTTCGATACGAGTAGGGACCGTATGGCAAGCCGTTTTATCATTTACCTCTGAATTGCAGTTAACTTGAATGCATTACAGTTAACTGTAATTCATT
>JAOTQE010126721.1:0-12334 GCA_025631205.1 Nesometra sesokonis
TTGATTGATTGATTGATTGATTGATTGATTGATTGATTGATTGATTGATTGATTGATTGATTGATTGATTGACCGACCGACCATCCATCGATCGATCAGTGGGTGGCTGGGTGGGCGGCGGTGAATTGGTTGGTTTGTTGATTTATTGATTGATTATTAGGATCAGTGGCATCGATGTTTTATACAATGTAATGAAGTTTCGTTTTTTAACCGTTATTATACTGTAATTTAGAACTGTCAAAAGTAAACCGCGGCATCATCAGTGTGAACTTTGACATGAATGCAATAGAGACAAGTTGTTGCAAAACAATGTGCTCCTCCACGTAGACAAACATTTTGAAAGCATTGAAAATTTTGCAAAATATTCTTTTTCTATTAGTCTCGTAAGATTATCATATAAATATGTTAAAAGCGGTAATACTTATAGGAGGACCTCAGAAGGGTAAGGCATATTTTAAATGGTTAAATAACCATATGAAGGGCCTAATTAGTTAGGCTATCTGGGTGGTGGGGTTAGGCTAGTCTGGAAGCTGTAATTCGCGGGGTCATGTGTGTTCTGTAGGCTTGTGCGGTCAGCTGACTGCCATTCTTGGATTGGCCTAGCCTTGGGGATGCATGTTATGAAATAGTAGACTTATGGACGACGACGACTTATGAGCTACATTTATTTGTTTATTAAAAACAAGCATTATTCAAGGGCCTAGGCTATTACATGATTTGATATAGCTTGGCTAGGCTTTATAGGCCTGCTACTTTAGTACTACTACTAGCCTAGGCCCTAGGCCTATATATCGGGGCCTTCTACTTGATTGATGGTTACATCATGTTGTGTCCCAGGATACAATGTAATGAGCTGCAATCTTGGGAATGGATGCCAAGCAAAACCATGCTTAATATAGGTCCGTCTCTGAAACATTTAAATCTTGACTTACGGTGGTCAGACCAACGCCTTTATGTCTCGGATTTAAATACACTTAATGAATTAACGCTTACGTCTTAGTCAGCGATTTCCAAAAATGAACATTTTATTGGGAGAAAGATCCCAACCTTATGTTTGTTCTAAAAATTCCGCTAGTTTAAATGAGTGGCCTGTGGGCCTGGTGCTTCTAACTGTGGTTGGGGTGGGGGCGCAACTGGCGTGCGCCCCCTATTATCTTCAAAACTTTGTTGCGCCCCCTCCCCCCCTTCTTATTTTAGTTGCACCGAGTCAAAAATTTACCCGGAAAACCCAAAATAGGGTTAAAATAGGGTACTAGGGCACCAAAATGGGGAATGACCTTTTTTTGGCTCGTTAGGAAAACATCGGAAACCACGCCCACCCGGGCTGGAAAAGTGTCCTGCACCCCTTTTGGTGGATTCTGGATCCGCCCCTGATCCAGAGAACGTTATCAATACCGCAAACAAAACGGAAGGTCTGCAGAAGGTCACCTAGCTCTCTACGATTTAATTCAATGTTGGAAATGAATTCCACATAGTCTATCTCGATAAGGCAAATGCTGTATTCAGAAAACAATCTAATGGCACATTGTTGTACTTTTTCCAAGCGATCTTTTTTTAATCTTAGGATACAACATTGCAGTATTCAAGAGTAGGCCAGACCATAGCTTTATATAATTTCATAAGTTACTTGGACTTTAAACAAAGATTTCTTTATCACACCTAACTTTTCAAATAGTTTGTGGTTTTGATAATGATCCCAGAGATATTTTTAAAAATTGTATTATTAATACTAACAAGAGCACTAGGGGATATTCTTATAAACTAACTCATCATTATTCTCTAACTAACTTGAGGTTAGAAACTTTCTCCAGACGTAGTGTAGGTCCATGGAATGCCCTTACCAATGATGCCATAAACTCCACTTCAGTTAATATGTTCAAATCTTTTTTGAATAATTGTTGGTCTGACCACCAAACGTAATTTGCACCCTATGTTTAAGTTATTAAGTTAATGGACTTGTAAGCATGTGTGCCTGGTCTCTGTCTCCCAGGACTTCTGACGAAGGATCTGGGACTCATATAAACAAGTAAACAAGTAATTTCATATTAAATAGTTTAGTAATATCAACAACATGCCTGTCAAAACTGAGATTGGAATAAAAAAATTACCCCTAAATTTTTTAAGAATCCACAGCTTCAATTTCAATATTATTAATAAAACATGAGGTTTTTCGTCCATAATGAATAACTTTACTTTTAACTATCATTAATAGGCATCTGCTAATTCCCAGACCTAGAATCAGTATCAGCTTGCAAATTAAGTTTGCCTTCAAAGGAATCTAGGCCTACTGTAGGCTTTACTTTAAAATTCAATTTACTACAATTCACTTTATTGCTTCTTAAGCTGACAGGGGCTATTATCCACTTATTACATATAGGTCTATACACAGTAGTGTAAGGCCTAGGCCTCCTATACAGCTAAATTATAGACGGCATATTTCAGATTGAACCAATGCTTGAATTAGCAGGGTCAGGATTAAGGGATGAAAGAAGACAGAGAAATTAAGAAAGATTTATAGAGACAATCATATTTGATATTTTAATCAATTATTTTTCAGGGACCCGTTTTCGACCATTATCTTTGGAATTGCCAAAACCGTTATTTCCAGTAGCTGGCTTTCCTATTATTTATCATCATATTGAAGCCTGTTGCACGGTAAGAATAAATGACACCAATCTGTGGTTTAATGGCATATTTTGTAATGGTCATTCAACCAGCATTTAAATGTGTAAAGCCTATGGTACTACATAAATTATGTTGCCCTCATTGAATACCTGTTTACACTATGATTATTACGATCAATTTTAAATAAATCAATAAATAAAAAAAATTTCAATAAATAAAACAAATTCTTTATAGAAATAATAAGAGAAGCACTCACATTAGAATGATTCAATAATGATTTAACATTCAATGACAAATGAGGCATATCATGGCAAAACCACCAAGTTGTCGCAAAATTGAAAATAGAGTTAATATTTATACCATAAACACTTGTTGTAAGCTTTACAATGAGGGGTAACTGCAAAGTTGGAAATCAACCTGTCCACAACAACCGATAGATGGTTGGTAGCAGCAGTTGGCGTTTCAGGCTTCCAATCACGAGGTTGGTGGTTCGAGGCTCAATCTGGTCGACTGTTTGTGTTCCTAGGCAAGACACTTTATCCACGTTGCCTCTCTCCACCCAGGAGTATAATTGGGTACCTGGGAGGTACAAATGCCATATGCGCTGATTACGGCTGCAAAATTATGGAATGGATTGTATTTCATAGGTGTTTGTTCCAATGACTGGGGTAATAATTGTGAAGCGCTTAGAGGCCTTGGCAATAAGTGCTATATAAATGTTACATATTATTATATTATATTATTATTATAGATGATGCACTGTATTGTGAATCCGCTGAATTGGCTCAGAAGCTTGAACTGGAGTGGTGAGGGTATACTCTGAGTCTTTTAAGAGTGTTTTGCAGTTGTATCTATTGTATTACTGTTGAAATGCTTTTATAAGATTTTTATTTTATTTTATCTTCTTTCAGGTATCTGAAGTTAAAGAGATTCTTTTGATTGGATTCTATCAACCAAGTGAATGGCTCAATCAGTTTATTCAAACAACTCAACAGAAATTTAAGATTAATATTAGGTATAATAATTTAATAATAATAATTTATTGAGTAATTATTTTACACTTGTTTGATTAAAGTGTGAGGTCTTATCACAAAGCCAGGTTCTTATTGGAAAATCTAAAATGGACTTATTGGTGCATTCTAATAGAGCAAAATATAAAAATATGTACTTTAAATAACATGCATTTGATAAGTAAATCCAAAGATATGAGCATTTAAAGTATTCATGTAGTAAAATATGATTTGGAGAAAATCGACAAAAAAGTGAACTGAATATGAACAAAAGACTTTCAATCTCAGAAAATTGGCATGACAGACACTTTCCTACATAAAAAAAGTATATTTTAATTAAAGGTATGTATCATAGTATTCATAATTTATTTATTTAAATATGTATTCAAAAATTTAACTAAAAAGCTATTTTGAATTCAAAAACTATTTTAGCGATTATCTCAATTTGATCTCACCTACAAGTACTCGCCCACCATACAATGTCTAGACAAGAACTGGTCTGAGCTAGTAAATTAATTCCACTAAGTCCAGTTGTCTAGTGAAATGTTTGAAAATGTCACAAAACAAAAGATCACAAGTTTAAATTTGAATTAATTTAACATAGGATTACATACATTCATGAAAAGATAGCAGGTAAACCACAAAGTCCATATGATTGTAACTTGGGGGCTGTTCACAATTATAAACATTTTCACAAGCATTCAGACTGTACGCTGGGGAATGGGGTCAACACCCGGCGTACGCTTTCCAGTTTTGAAAAATGTTGATCCATATTCTTTTTAAAATGTTTTTAATTTCGTGTCACATCCAACAGCAAGTTTACTCGCCACTTACAGGATGAGATCTATAGTACGCCATGCTTTCTAAACCAAGTCTCGTTATGAGGCTTGCGGAGTGGCGTCGTTAAGTCGTGGGAACCAACTTAGCATTTAGCCAGGTTCGAACCCAGGACCTCGGGATTGGAAGGCAAGCATGCTAACCGCCAAGCTACAGCGCCACTCCAATTCTAGTGCCAATCCCGTCTGATCACAGCCTTTCTCACTGGAAACTTTCCCTGCTCACCATTAGCACACTCCATCAAACCACCTCAATTTCTCGCGGCAGCGTTTCACTTAATTTCTGAGAGATGGCCATCTTGTGTATTGCATTATATAAAATATGTGATCTTTGGTATAGGTATAGGTAGATTCTGAAATTGAAAAGGGCAAACCAAGCAAGAACTGAACACAGTAAAAATAATGTGAAAAAAAAAATCAACATCACAAAACAAAAGATCACTGGATTAAATATGAATTAATTTAACATACGATTACATGCATCCATGAAAAGATACTAGCAGGTAAACCACAAAGTCCATGTGATTGTAAGTTTTTAGGCAATATCATTCATCATAAAACTAGTGAATGATTGGACTAGTAAGAGCTACAATTAACTACCTCACAGGGCTAGTCATAATGAAAAGATAAAATGAGCCCTGCCTACAATGCGACTCATTTTGTAGAGAGAGCTCACAATTTTACTCGCCTTTAAAATTATTGCCTTTGTGAAATTTGATTTTGTTTAAAACAAACTACAGAGTACTTACTCAGAACATTTCAAATTGAATAACAATTCATTGTCATTTGACTGCACCGTTGGTTCACTGCACCGTTGGTTCACTCCAGTGATTCTAACATCATCAGGTGGCCAATGACATATTCCACGGTAATCCGGTCTGGCCAAGTGAAACCATGTTGATAAGACTGTTATACATATTTGAAAGATTGTGGGCATCTGTTTAAGTAGAGATAGAGAAGTCCACAATCTTCCCGATATGTATAACAGTCATAACAACATGGTTTCACCTTGACCTACCCTGCAACAACCCTGATTTTCGGGGAAAGTATGTCCTTGACCACTTGATATTAGATCCACTGGAATTTAACAATGATCCAGTCAGTTGTCAATGAATTGTGATTCAATTCAAAGTGGTCTGAGTAAGTACCCTATTTGTCTTGGTTAAACAATCTCACATTTTGCATGCATATCTATATTATAACTAGATGAATTTCTTCATTGTTTTTAAAATTATTGTTCTGGCTAGAAGTTCTAAAAGTACCTATTTCATTCCCTTAATGTTTATAATTATCCTATTACACAGTACCAATACTTCTAACAGCTCATTCCATTATGTTGACCACCATACCACACAATGATGAGCTTACTAAATATTATTGAGGCCAGTAAGATGGGTGCCTTACAGCTTGGTCCCCAATATTTACTGTCCTACCTAACCTCTCATTCCCTAATGTTTATTACCACAATGCCGAGGCTTAATAAAGTGGGCTCCCAGCAGCTCATTCCTTACATTTACTAGCCTAGCACATAATGCCAAGAACATTAAGATGGGTGCCTTGCACAGTTCATTCCCTTACATTCACTAGCCTATTACCCAATGTTGTAGCTTAGTATACTCCTAACAGTCTACCACACAGTGCTGCAGCCAGTAAGATGGGGTCTTAACAGTTAATTCCCTTATGATTACCACCATACCACACAATGCCAAGCTCATTCCATTATGTTAAGTATTTAAGGCTATGTTCAGATTCATGGCCTAAGCAGAGCTTGGCGTAGCGCAAGGCGCAAGCCAATCTGCGGCGTAACGACCAAGGTGTTCGGACACAAGGCATAGCGCAAGTCATAAGCAATTTTAAAATTGCCGCTAGTTGGTTTTTCTATGACCAATGATCCGTAGTTGATTGACAATGCAGATCTATTGTAAATTGTGATTGGACAACACCTAACACAAGGACAAAACCATTCAGGTGTACAGGGCATAGCTCCGTAGCTTACGCTAAACCAGGGTCTGCAGGGAGCACAAGTTACGCTTCGGATTAGGGACTTATGTTAATCGCCGGCTAATTAAGACACAGATAATTGTACGCTGCGTACGTTACGCTCCGCTTAATCGTTGAGTCTGAACATAGCCTAATATATGACAACAATTTCCTGTTGTTTTTTAGGTACTTACAGGAATACACATCATTAGGAACTGCTGGAGGTCTGTACCATTTTAGGGATCAGATATTGAGCGGCAATCCTGAGAGCTTCTTTGTTTTCAATGGTGATGTTTGCTGTGATTTTCCTCTGAATGATATGTACAACTTCCATAAGAATCTTCCAAATGGTACAAAATATACAATATTAGCAACAGAGGTCAGTTTTTTTAATTTGTTTTTGGATCTGGCCCACAGTTCCTAAGCCCTACCTAATCTCAAATTGTTTTTTTTTGTGGAGACGTTCTTAGAATACCTCAGGCTTTGTTAATAGGAATCATACCAGCTTGAAAATTTGCACACTTGAACCTCGAGTAAGTGGATAACCTCGGGTCTGGGAAAGTGTCCGCTTTTGTTAGTAATATGATTTTCAGCCATTATAGTACAGGGACGTTTTCTAAAGAAATTATGTGTTCGTTGTACAGGAAAATCTCCTAAATTGTCCGAGATGTCCGTGTATGGGAGGTAAATTAGCATACAAAAAATCTAAATTGTAAGACAAAAGGTGTCCGTTTATGAGAGTTACCAAATTCACTGATTAGATAGGAAGAACAAACGGGTCTTTCAGGTAGTGTTCGTTATAAGAGGTGTCCGCTTACAAGAGGTGTCTGCACAGAGAGGTTCAACTGTATGTGAATTCTTAAAAGAATTTCCGACAAAAGCACCATGGCAGATTTGAAAAAAAAATGATTTGTAATTAATGATTAACTAAGTAAGATGTTTTGTTTAGTTACAGACATGCCCTATTTATAGTTGTTTGATCTCACATACTGGGCTGGCTAAATGATTACTGTACCTAAACAAGGTACATTCTTGGGCTTGTAAGAATGTCCCTTACTGTAGTTCAGCAATAATCTACTGGCTTTAGCTAGTGTTCAGAACCTGGTCATGAATGAGATTAGGGTGATTTCAATTTGCATTTCTCATCTTGTAAAAACTGACCTGATGAAATCATATGCCGATTGGTAGGGTAAGTACTAGCTTGTCTCACAAGCCTTACGGTCGGGTTTATTCACTTTTATTGCTTGATTGCTTTTAAGGCGCTATTGACGTTCCATACTCACTTATTTTAGTTTAGCCGTAAGGCCTGCTAAAATGATTCAAGCGTGACGATTCGCACCCGAAATGTGGGTGTAATTCGAAAATCATGTGATACGATTGCATCACTCATTCTCAAAGTTTGGCGTTTGCGAAGGCCTTCAGTAGCCTTGGGTCTACCCATGAAGAAAAGAAAATCCCTAGGCCTAGGCGACGTGATGGATGATTGCAACTGCACGAAAGTAAGAACTGAGTTTTTTTAATTAGAATAGGACAAAATTACATTCGTGATAATACTTTTCAGGTATAATTTGTTGTTTGGTAGTCTCTCAAATGTGCTAAGGCTTTTACTAATTTAGATTGTTCACTGGAAAAGGAAGCATTTTGGTTGGTCGATCATACTGTAAACATATTTTGAACCGCCCACATGCCAAATACGGAGGGAGAAAATACGTAATTTCTTCCTTGGGAATGGTCACGCGTGAACTGTTTTAACAGGCCTTACGGCTAAACTAAAATAAGTGAGTATGGGACGTCAATAGCGCCTTAAATGGAATCAAGCAGTAAAAGTGAATAAACCCAACTGTAAGGCCTGTGAGACAGGCTAGGTGAGTACTTGCTAAACTCACCATGTTAGGGCTATAGTTATGTAAATATTTAACCCAAATAACCCAAATGCCATGCCTGACGAGTCATGCTTTTTAGACAATTTACCAGTATACGTTTTTCAATGGGAGAATGCTGAGTGGTTACTTGACGCCGTTCCACAGAGTAAAAATCATGTTAAATATGATAGCTGCCTCTATTATGCATCTTGTTAAAGAACACAGTACAGTTATCTGAAGGGAACAAGGGATTGTCTCCCAGTATACTGCCCATTCACCATCAGAAGGACCCACTGAACGAGGTCCACTTCAGACTTTGGTTACCTTTGTGTATCATCACACTTATAAAAGGTACAATTCCATTATATTAACATACCAATATGGCCAGCATTTGCAAGTGTGATAGTCATAGACTGGTTAATGTCTGTAATTATGTGAATATTTGTATTTTTTGGCAGGCAACAAGAAAACAGTCATTGAATTATGGATGTCTGGTGGAAAATTCTGAAACTCATGAGGTAAAAATTTTAATAAAAATATTTATATGTATATTACTTAGAAATCACGGTAAAAAACTTGTTCCGTATAATTGTAGACTTTACATTAAATTTAGCCTTCTCCTTAGTCCAGTATTGTGAATTGCATTGCATTGTCATTACTAGAAAATGATAAAATTGAAAATTGATCAAAAAATTCCAATTATAGCACTAGAACTAGTGCATTATCCCCAAAACCAGAAGTCATTAAACCAATGTAATTAGACACTTTCTATGCTTAACTGTCTGGAAAACCGGTCAATGGTCTGAAAGCTGGTTGGTTTGTCAAAGTTGACTGCAATATGTTGAGTCATAAAAAGCTATGAAACATGGTCAGGTTTGAAAGTGAAGAGCTTCAGGTGGAATACAGTGAACTTAAAAACAAAGCTTTAGTCTAATTAAAAATTCTATAAAATACATGTTTCACTAGAGCAGACCTCCAACAACAGTTGAAACTCTTGACCCAATTCAATAACATCAACATTCAGTGACTTCAAGTCTTAGAAAAAAACCCTGTAAGTCCTGAGAATGAAAATCAATCCCATTCAGCAAAAAATTACAAAGACATTTTATTATAAACTGGTGGATATAAATAAAGTATATACTGTAACATATATCTATTCAAGTATAGAACTGCGTACAAACAATCTTAAAATCCTTAGTAAGCCTGGAATCCATATCAGAAACCCAATCATTACAAACATTTAATCAGAACCCAATTACCATTTCATCAAAGTCTGTTGGCTACTTTTGCATTATAATCATGCTCATTTTGCATTATAATCATGGTCATTAGATAATGTAGTTAATAAATCTTTAGAAGTGGCGTTCTAGCTTGGTTATTAACATGCTTGCTCCCAGTCACAGGAACCCGGTTCTTTCCCACGGCATAATAGCACCAGTCCCTAAGCCTCATAATGAGTTTTGGTTTAGAACACATGACATAGTTCTCATAGTTCTAAAAAACAGAGGAGAAAAGATTGATTGAAGTAATAATCATGTCTAATTTATTTTTTAGGTACTTCATTATGTAGAGAAACCTCAGACATTTGTGAGTACCATCATCAATGGAGGGGTCTACCTTTTGTCACCCAACATATTTGAGAGAATTGGAAAAGTCTTCCAGATGAACCAAAATGACATCTTCAGGTAAAATTTGTTTAATGATTATTTTATATGATGGGTTATTGCTTTGATGTCATGTTCGCACTCAACTAACATTTACCATCATCTTGATAATAAAATGCAAGGTCACTGCTGTGTTCTCATGTACTTTCCCAATCTGGATAATAAGAAATCTTTACTCATATCCGATGATCTAGTGAATAACTTGATAGAGGTTGTACTCAAATCCTGCTACCAATTGGGATTGTTATCGAACATCACAATCCTTTAATGTTGGTTATGAGATCTTGATTGGTCATTTTCACACTAAAATCTACCGGTTAAATTAACCAATCGAGGCAGATCTTGTTCAATTATTCGAGTGTGAATCTGACATGAATTAGGCCTAAACTAAACCTTCATTTTTTCCTAAGGCCGACTGATCTAAAAATTCTTGAAAATCAGGATTAGCATTTTTTTTTAATCTTACAATTTTTTGGCTGAGTATACAAAATTCTCAAAAAAAGTGTAAGAAATTCATAAAGTTATTTGGAAATTTGTAAGAAAAGAAATGCATAAAATTATCCCAAAATTGGGAAACAATAGTGGCCTGCTATAAAATAAATCAAAATTCAAGACTGACAAACACAACTTCCCAGTAATTTTGTGCTTCGGCAACACAATTTTTTTTAAACATAAAAGTTTTATATATTTTTTAATGAATTTTCCAGATTTTTAGTTAGAATTTCTAATTGCTTTAATACATGATTTTAGAATTGTTTATCATTTGTAGTTGTGATAGTTTCAACTCTGCTAGAGACTGTATCCGATTTGAACAAGACATCTTCACACCTCTTGCAGGAACAGGCAGTTTATTTGTTTTTAAAACACCAGGATTTTGGAGTCAAATCAAATCTGCTGGGTAAGTCCATTTAACTGTGACTTATTTTCACCACATATAGGATGAGAACATGCTTTCTAAACCAAATCATAGTATGAGGCTTATGCCTTTTCCCATACACATGATTTTTGCTATGATGGAGAATATTTTTTTTTCAAAATTGAAAAGTCATGCTCTACCATAGTGATTTGTACTCAAAAGTTCAAAGTGCTATCAAGACGACATGAAGATTAGGCATGTAAGTGTGGTATAACATTGTGAAGATTTGAGTGACATTTAGCTCAGTAAGTTTAGTTGGTGGTAATCACTGTACTGTGCGCTAAACCGGTGAGACTTGCTGGTTTCTTGTTCAATCGAACACCACACCACTCTCCTTCTGTTTCGGCTGGAGGGTCAAAATACAAAATACAAATTTTATTTTATTTATTCATTCTTTATTCTGGATAGCTCATTCAATACATTGGTACTGGTCTCCCATGAGGTCCAGATTTATAACTACAGTGCTTAAGTTACAATTACAATGAAACAAAAATAAATGAAGTTACATATGTAGGTTTTAAATAAACTTAACTAACATCATTTTGTAAAATTACACATGATAAAATAAATAAAGCACATAACAAATTAAAATTAATATTATAGGTGACTCTTAAATAGATTAGTATTCATATCTTTAAAGTTCTGTTTTATATCTACTGAGAGGTTATTACAAAGTTTAGATGAGCAGTACTGAAAAGTTCTTTTTTCTTGAACATTGTTCTACACTGGTAGTAACTAGATCATTTGATAACTGTACATGTATTTTTATGATGAACAGAATTTGTAAATTTAAATTTAGAAGACAAGTAATTGGGGGCACTATCTTTTAAACATTTAAACAGCATAATTATTAAATCTTCATCCCATTTTACTTTGAGTTTTTTCCAGTTAAGAGATGACATTAATTGATAAATTGGTGTAGTAATATCAGCAAATAAAAGAATTCTAGCAAGTCGGTTTAAGAGTATTTGAAGGGAATTTAAATTGTCAAGACTACAATTACTCCAAACAGAACTACAATAATAAAAACATGGAATAACAAGAGCATTTGCAAGTAAACGAAGTGTAACATTTGGAAGACAATATCTGATCCTACGAATAACACCAATACGTTGAGAGACTCTGGATGCAATTTTATAATAGTGAATCATCTTTCAGATGAGATGTAAGCCATTGGTTCCATGTACAACATGGCTCGTGTGCATGTTAAAGAACGCAGTGCAGTCTTCAGAAAAAAATAGGATATTGTCTCCCAGTGTACTGCATAATCACCAACAGAAGGACCCCACTAGAACCTTGCTCCCCAGTCTATTTGTCAGTCTCTTACTAAAGTAATCGCTAATGGTAGGATGAACACTCGTCTTATCACCAGGGGTGATTTACTTATCCCAAGACCTCACTTGGAAATTTTCAAACTTTCTTTTAGTTATAATGCCCCCTC
>JAOTQE010126732.1:0-12333 GCA_025631205.1 Nesometra sesokonis
CCGATATCAATATAATTACCAGCAATCATCTTAAAGCTGAGAAATATCGACAATAATAATAATAATAATAATAATAATAATAATAACAACAATAACAATAACAGCAACAACAACAACAATAACAATAATAATAAGATTTATAGAGCGCATATACCACAAAAGTGCTCAAGGCGCAAGATTGCATCAGTTGTTTAGGTCTACCAGATTGCATTACTTGGTTAGATCAGCAGATTGCATCATTTGATTAGGTCAAGATGTTTCAATCAGTTTTTTAGGTGAGCAGGATTCATCAGTTGGTCAGATCAACATTTTTCATCACATGGTTAGGTTGACAGGTTGCATCACATGTTTTTGTCAACATTTTCATCACTTGGTTAAATCAGCAGATTGCATTACTTGGTTAGGGTAACAGATTGCATCACTTGGCTATGTCTGTATATTTCATCACTTGGTCAGGTCAACAGATTGCATCACTTTGTTAGATCTAACATGTTTCATCACTTTGTTAGTTAAGCAGGTTTCATCAGTTGGTTAGGTCAACATTTGTTATTACTTGCTTAGGTTGACAGGTTGCATCACTTGGTTAGGTCAACAAGTTGCATCACTTAATTAGGTTAACCTGTTGTTTCACTTGGTTCAGTTAACATGTTTTGTCACTAGGTTAGTTGAATAAATTTAGTCAGGTCAACACATTTTTTTTCACTATGTTAAGTCTGGGAGATGTTAACAACTTCTTGTTTAGTTAACCAGTTTCGTCACGTGGTTAGGTCAGGGAACAGCTAAATTGCATGGAATACTCTCGAACAGAACATCAAAGGTTACAATCCTTGGTACTGCTAATTACATTACGTAATCAAGCAATAGCGGCCTCCACTAATGGTCTAGGCGTATGTTAAGCCAAGCTAGGCCTATTCTTTTCTGCTCTGTTGCACTTTAACATATTACTGAATATTAGGCCTAGAATTAGTTTTAATAATATCTATTTGAAGCAGCCAGTTTATGTAAATACGAGTAAGACTACAATTTGCCGTGTGTTTTTACCACAAAAAATGGGCAACTTTGGTGCAACATGGGTCCAGTAAACGCTGACTATTTCTGGTAGCCGCAAATGCTCGCCCACAGGACCTTGATCATTTGAAAGATAAAATATTAAATTTTAATATATCAAAACCTCAATAGCGAGCATTTGTGTCTTTGGATAATATATGGTCTTTAAATATAAGTAATTTAACACAATGTTTTTTTTTTAATTTAGTAAAATCTCGCAGAACGTTTACTGGAAACGCATCTAAAGCATACAGTATGTGACGTAGTCTCCAATCAATCCTATGTGTTCAATTGATGTATATTAATACAAAAGTAGTTCAACATAATAACAACAGTTTTGAAGTTTAAGACCAAAGAACTGATTTTCGGTATCGTGCCTATACAATAAAAGGGATAGACACAGCGGGTTGTTAATTAGCTCAGAATAGAGAGTTAATTTAATTAACATAGCTTGCTAGTTTGAGAGTTTTCCATGTAATTTAACCGTTCCCCGGTTAGGTCAACAGGTTTCTTCACTTCGTTAGATCAACAGATCTCGTCACTTGGGGAGTTAAACAGATTTCATCACTTGGGCAGTTAACAGATTTCATCACTTCAGAAGTTAACAGATTTCATCACTTGGGGAGTTAACAGATTTCATCACTTGGGGAGTTCAACACTTTTAGTAGTTCTACTGTACTACATTAGCAGTTAATACTACTGTATTAGATACAGAGATTATTGAGAAATTAGTTAAATTCAACAATAAAATATGGTATTTACAGTAAGGTACTGTGATTAAAAATATGATTTGTTTACATGCATAGTCAATTTTTAGCCAATATGCAGTGGGACATGGTGCAAGATTGTATTACAGTTTGTATCATGTTTATATTTTATGTAATCTGATGTTTTGTGTGTGTGAAATAAAGCATATCATTTACTAGTAGTATAATGGCTCATTTTCATACACTAAAAATAAATAAATAAAAACTAACCTTTTTATCTAATCTTTTAATGCATTTCCTGTTTAATGTGTTTGTACTTCAGTGTATTGTATTATTATTTGTTTTTTATTTAAAATGATGCATTGTTTAAGTACTCCATACCTATGTTAATAAATTTATATTCTATTGTGTATATAAGTCTTGATCAATATAATAAACATGTAAATTAAAATTATATTTCCTTGAGATACTGACATTGGTGTGTTACATAAGTAGAGATAATATTGTTTGTGAAGAAATTGAAAATTTCATGTAAAACATCAAGGTTGACATAACAGTAAGATTGTAGTTGATAACATGTCTTATTACTTTTGGTAATTAATATTCCGGTTTTATACATGGAATGTAGAATTCATTTATTCATATTGGTTTATCTGTTACATTGAAGCTTTTTGCATGATATTTTGAAATCACATTCTCTTACTAAGTTCTTTAGGTGCCATTTGTATTAATCTATTATTTTTATTAATGATTTAACCTTATTGTCTAATAAAAACTGAAAGTAGTTTTAAGCTAAAAAAGTTTTTAAATTCTCTTCAGGTCTCCTACGATGGCCGGTGGTCTCTTTGCGATTTCCAAGGATTATTTTGAGGAACTTGGCCGATATGATCCTGGCTTTGATATATGGGGAGGAGAAAATTTGGAACTTTCATTTAAAGTAAGAATTACACTGTAGTAAATTTTGTTTAAATTTGAGTTTTGTCAGCCAAAATTTACAGGGTAATATAACAATTATTAATTCCCCATACACTGAGCAGGAGGAGAACCACTGAAATGGAAGATCAATTAATAAGGAGTTTCAACAGGCCGTCAATTCTTCACAAACCATCACTGATTTGGCCCAGTCTTTCAGAAAATCTAAATCAAAAGTGCCATCAAAGAACTCACCAGACATATATATAGTAAATTGGACATTTTACTTGATATATGCCCGTGTATGCCATTAGCTATTTTCACTTGTCCATATACCAACATTACATAATTTTACTTACACATATACCACCATTATAGATGGTCGTATATGCCCATACACCAACATTAAGGGTGAAGGTGAAATATGTATTCATTGATTATGATAACCAGAAATGAATGCTGACTAGTTATGGTGTAAAAAATGAATGCAATATTGTACAGTAATTATCAGAGGTTTTGATTGAGATTTCATTGAGAATGATGATGACACAGGCAATAGTTCCAATTCAAATTGTTGATTATGGTAGTGATTATTTTAATTTAAAGCAATCTTGTATTTTGTAACTAACTTTCATTTTATTTCCTGTAGATATGGATGTGTGGAGGAACCCTAGAATTTGTTCCATGTTCTCATGTTGGTCATGTGTTCCGAAAGAAATCACCCTACCACTTCCCCCCTGGTACTAATTATGTCAACAAAAACAATAGAAGATTAGCTGAAGTATGGCTTGATGAATACAAAAACTTTTACTATAGGATAGCACCCTCAGTGGCAAAGACTGATCCAGGAGATCTTACTGAGCGTCATGCACTTAGACAAAAACTTAATTGCAAAAGTTTTAAATGGTTTTTAGAAAATGTATACCCAGAGTCATCATGGCCAGTTAATTTCTTTAGTATGGGAGAGGTAAAGGATTTTTTAATTTATTTGAAAATACCGATACACACTGCAGAAATTTGCTTATAGTTTTACAAATTTTTAGAAATGTCAAATAAATTTAGTAGTCGTGTAAAGCCTCTTTTCCTGTCGATCGTTGAGTTGCATTGAGTTGAAAATTGTTGAAGTTGAACCTATCTCAACTTCAACGATTTTCAACTCAACGCCACTCGCAGCAACTCATTGATCGACTGGAAAACAGACTTAATGTCTACTGGTCAAATGTAGCTAAGCCATGAATGCATGTAGCTCACGAGTTTGTACAAGTCTGATCGATTATATTTACAAATTGATAAAAATCTAAGTGTATTAGTTGCACACCTCTAGCAATGAGACATCTCATCACGAAATATCAAGTTGGGTTTGCCTGAGTAATAGCAAATAAATGTTTATAGTACAGGTTGTATTTTTCCAATTCTGACGCAAAACTTTCTGAAGGGTAGAACTCAAACCCAGATCACTAGGCTGGTATTTGAAACGGCATTTTGAATTGTTATAAAAAAGTTAAAAAATTAACAATAAAATTCAAATCATGCTAGACCGCTTCTTTTCTGCTATTTACTACGCTGTGCTCAACGAAATTTCTAAATTTTCATGACGAATTAAAATTGCAATAAAACAAATATAACAAACTTTTCAACTGCAATTTTTATATTAGTTACATAATTGTATATTTAATGTTCTGAAGCAAGTTACAACTCCTGAAAAAATTTAATAAATAAACAAAATGTGTGATTTATTTCTAGGCCCAAAACATGTAAATTCTTGCCGCGGGCAATGTTGCCTCGCGAGCAACCAAATTTAACTATCCAAATCGTCATAGTTGAACTCAGTTCAAACTTATTTACACATCGAAAGTGACACCTTTTCCTGTCGATTGTTGTGAAAATGGTCATCTTTCAAATTTAACTATCAAAATTGCCGTTTCCAATCGCTGTTTTTTGGAATAACGATCAACAGGAAAACAGGCTTTAATATGAAACTTAATTTAATTGCAATGAAATGATTTAAGGCAATTTTTCACAATATATATGAAACATGAAATGCATTGACAATGTTATCTGTTGATAATTAAGTACATTATTTGTAGCTACATAACTAAAAAAAATATTCTTTTTACAGGTTAGAAATGTACAAACAAACCAATGTTTAGACACTATGATGAGGGACACGGGTCATAAAGTGGGACTCTATGCTTGTCACGGTCAGGGTGGTAACCAGGTAAGAATCTAACCAATGTCACTAGGATGAGGGACATGGGCCAAAAGTTAGACTCTCTGCTTGTCACAGTCAGGGTGGTAACCAGGTAACAATCTAACCAATGTCACTAGGATGAGGGACATGGGTCATAAAGTGGGACTCTATGCTTGTCACGGTCAGGGTGGTAACCAGGTAAGAATCTAATCAATGTCACTAGGATGAGGGACATGGGCCAAAAGTTAGACTCTCTGCTTGTCACGGTCAGGGTGGTAATCGGGTAACAATCTAACCAATGTCACTAGGATGAGGGACATGGGTCATAAAGTGGGACTCTATGCTTGTCATGGTTAGGGTGGTAACCAGGTAACAATCTAACCAATGTCAATATGATGAGGGACACGGGTCATAAAGTGGGACTTATGCTTGTCATGGTTAGGGTGGTAATCAGGTAACAATCTAACCAAAGTCAATATGATGAGGGACACGGGTCATAAAGTGGGACTCATGCTTGTCATGGTTAGGGTGGTAATCATGTAACAATCTAACCAATGTCACTAGGATGAGGGACATGGGTCATAAAGTGGAACTCTATGCTTGTCATGGTCAGGGTGGTAACCAGGTAAGAATCTAACCAAGGTCACAAAGATGATGGACATGGGTCATAAAGTGGGACTCTATGCTTGTCACGGTCAGGGTGGTAACCAGGTAAGAATATAACTAAGGTCACGAGGGTGGTTGACATAGGTCATAAAGTGGGACTCTTTGCTTGTCATGGTCAGGGTGGTAACCAGGTAAGAATATAACTAAGGTCAATAGGGTGGTTGACATAGGTCATAAAGTGGGACTCTTTGCTTGTCATGGTCAGGGTGGTAACCAATGTCACTATGATGAGGGACACGGGTCATAAATTGGGACTCTTCACTTGTGATGGTCAGGATGGTAACCTTTGTCACTATGATAAGGGACATCACATGGGACTATAGTTGTCACAGTGTGAGTGGCAACCAATGTCACTATGAAGAGGAGCATGGTTCATAAAGAATGACTCAATACTTGTTACAGTCAAGGTGATAATGAGACTATGGAGAGGAACACTGGTTATAAAGTGGGACTCTGCTCGTCATTTTCAAGGTGGTAACCAATGTCACTATGATGAGGGACATGGCTCATAAAGTAGGAATTACTTGTCACCATCAGAGTGGTAACCAGGTAAGACTCACATGGGTTATCAAGTGTAACATGCTTGCCACATTCAGGATAGTAACCAATCTCACTACATTGGGGACATTTATTATAAAGTCTTTCTAATTTTCATGGTCAAGGTGGTAACCAGTGTCACCATGATGAGGGACAGAGTAGAGGCGGTTCCAGAGAATGGGGGTGCACACTTTCTCAGATCTGAGTGGGTGTGGTTCCCGGTTTGACTTTGAAAAGCAAAAAACCTGCTTATGACAAATATAGTCTCTACGGATACAAACATTTGAATTCTTTGTATTATATTTGAATTTACTTACAGATCTGGGCTTTTACAAAGGATTATGAATTAAAGCATGACGATTCATGTCTTGATGTGTCACACACAGGACCGGTGATGATGCTATCATGCCACATGCAAGGAGGAAACCAAAAATGGTCCTACAACAAACCGGTATGTACTTAAACAATGATTCCACATAACAATGAACAATCACAACATAAATATCAGAGCTGAAAATTAGCGGTCGCCCGGTCGCCAAACTCGACCTTTTTTGGTGTCGGGCGGCCGTAAGTTTCGGGAGTATCTCGCCAGCCTGGCGATTCTCAAATTCAGGTCCAACTACCAGCCTAGGCCCATCTTCCTACCTTTTATTTTTTTTCAGTTCTAGTGGATAGGGCCCAAGTCTAGACAAAAGTGTTTTATTTTATTAAATTGTGTGTCGTGTAGCGAATGAGATGTGAAAACGATACCAACTTATGTATCGACCTAGCCCTAGCTTCAGAGTTCTCGAAATGTTTCCATGCTCGAAGTAAACAAAGTCTGCGAAAGGAGAAGAGCCCATTTCGATAGCTGGCACGCATGCACCTCTCATCTGACATTTCCATGACGTCACGATCGCGTCACCCATCCAGCCAGGTGGTCCGTTTTGTAGGCTGTTGGTTATTTGATCAAAGTAATCTGACGCTTCAATTTTTTAGAAAATATTTATTTTTATATTTTAGATGGCAGAGTATTGTCACAAAATGTCAACATTACGAATTATTAAATGATTGAATGTCCCGAAAATATATCAAGCAAGTATCTAATTAAAACATGCTAGGCTACATATTAGATAAAACGAATTAATTCTAAGGAAAACAAGCCGTTTTGCGAGGTCAGTTGTTCTCATTCGCCGCGCGACAGGCTAGCCCGGATGTGTGAGGCACACATGGTTTTGCTAGTAGACAGTTCGAACACTGCTTTGCATCGTGCAGCGAGAGTCGCTACGACGCTAGGCGTAATTTTCGGACATTTTATAAAGTCTCTTCATTTCTATTTAATTTGTTCAGTGAATGTTACAATCCATTTGGAATAACATATTATTCAATTAACTTCTGTGGTTAGAGTTTAAATTGATTTATAATTTCAAAAAATATTAATGATTGAAAGTATCGAAATAAATATTACTAATGTATTAAAACCATATTTACCGAAAGATAATTAATGAAGTCAAACAACACACTAGATTTTACACATTTTATTTTTTTTTTTCATTTTATGGCTATTGTTGGTTTTATTAAATATGATAATAATACAAGTAAGCGACATAATTTACTCATTCATAATGGAAAAAAATCAAGTTCATTGAAGCAGTGGTTAAGAAGCTATAGATTCATGAAAAATGCATCTTTTTTAAATATATGCAAATACAAATTAGAGACCGTACCTAACGATCATTATTTCGAAAACGGTAAACCTGTGAGCACTGGAAAAAATGTACATGCTTGTACAACTCTATATCTACATCATTACCAAAATTAGTTATTTTTACACCTATTTTATTAAGATTACAAGTCTTTCAAAATGCTACGTTATTGATCAACAAAAATGCCCGTTTTTCCTTTTTACACATAATTTTTGTAACGTCGAGGAGCCATAACTCTTAAACACTTCCTCGGATTTCATTCATTTAAAAAATCAAATTCTTAATTAGACTAAGCTCTTTCTACTAATGACTGGAACCAAATAATTAATTTAAATTTTTTATTGGGATACCTAAAACATATAAATTGTTGGTGCCCTGTGTAAGTTTTTACCTTAATTATCAATACAATAATTATTTGAGGCTATAATTAGCTTAATTTGAAAAATGTGGCAGTGTTTTTCCGAATGTAAACCACCGCCAGATATACAATCAAAAACTAGTGAGGAAAAACTCGAAAAAAAAAAATATCAGAAGTATGAAAATGAAAATCGCAAGACTCAAGGTTTGTGCCAACACGGTTAAATGTCCATTCGAGACAACTGCCAGTGACTGATCACTGAGTTATGCATTGTCTGATCACATGAAATCATGCACTGTATACTATTTTAATAAATGTTAATACTTTATTAATATCCAGTAGCAAGCCCCTGTATCTTGTTTGTTAAACTTTTTTTCTGGATCACTGCGTGACGCGCCATTAAAAACAAACAGGGCCAGCATAACTTTGGAAGGGCCAGTATCATTTTTGCCTTACTGGCCCTGCTGGCCACCATGGTTTAAAGTTAATTTTCAGCCCTGAAATATATACATCATAATACTAGTCAGCTTGTGAGTTATTGTTCTATCAACACTGGCTCTTTTACTTTTCTGTTAAGTGATCCTAATAAAGCTTTTTGCACTGGTGTCAATGGTCAACATGCTTCAGTGTATTTGAATAGCTCAATACACTGTACTTGCAAATAAGCATGACAGCTACATTTCCATTAACAAATATGTAGTAGTTACTACTGTGTGTGCATGTGTGTATGGAAGGTAAGAAATTGTGCTTTCCTGGTCTTGTGAATAATTACAGATAAAGTTGACCGACTGCCCAGATGACTAAATTTTTAAATTTCTTAATTTCATTTTAAAATCTTAAAATTGATTTTAAGAAATCCTGAAGCAAATGTGGCATGGATAAACAATGTATTCTAAGTCAAACAAATGGACACTGTGTAAGTTTTTGTTGGTTCTGACGATGTTGATTGCATTTTGAATACTGTAAGCAATAATCTTTGGTGTTTAGTGTGTTGACAATACTTTGAATAGCAATAGTCTTTCATTTTGGGAGTTTTGAATACGCTTTTAAAAGCCATTTATGACACAAAAAAAAACATTTGGGTAGATCTGATGTCATGATAATAATAATTTTAGAAATTGCATACATGCTTAATGTACAAATAATAATTTGAGGTCTCACAATATAAGTTGTATCATTGAAAAAATTAAGCTTGTAACACATTTAGGTTTTGTCTAGCCTATATTCGTGGCAGAGCCAAACCAAATGAGACATAAGTTGCAAATGATAATTTTTCACAATAGGCAAAAATTGAAAAAATGATAATTTTATTTTATTTAAAAAAATATACAGTTCATACATTTAACTTTCATATTACCTGAACAATTTTCAGATACATGATCTAAAAATGTTTAAAAAATGCAATTTAAAATGAACTTGCTTAGCTAATGTATACTGATAAACATTTTCAAATGCAGTCTTCTCAAAACTTACTTTTTTAATGTTTGAATTTCGATTGTTCATAACTTAGCAAGGAAACGTCATATGAAACTGGTGCTTTTTGCATGTTAAAGATAATAATGTGTAGTTTTATAATCTATAAAAAAATCTGATGTCATGATAATAATAATTTTAGAAATTGCATACATGCTTTATGTACAAATAATAATTTGAGGTCTCACAATATAAGTTGTATCATTGAAAAAATTAAGCTTGTAACACATTTAGGTTTTGTCTAGCCTATATTCGTGGCAGAGCCAAACCAAATGAGACATAAGTTGCAAATGATAATTTTTCACAATAGGCAAAAATTGAAAAAATGATAATTTTATTTTATTTAAAAAAATATACAGTTCATACATTTAACTTTCATATTACCTGAACAATTTTCAGATACATGATCTAAAAATGTTTAAAAAATGCAATTTAAAATGAACTTGCTTAGCTAATGTATACTGATAAACATTTTCAAATGCAGTCTTCTCAAAACTTACTTTTTTAATGTTTGAATTTCGATTGTTCATAACTTAGCAAGGAAACGTCATATGAAACTGATGCTTTTTGCATGTTAAAGATTATAATGTGTAGTTTTATAATCTATAAAAAACTCAATTTTCAATTTTCTCACTTTATGTCTCATTTGGCTTGGCTCTGCCACATGTAAACCAAGGAAAGTGTAGAATTGCCTATGCACGCCAGCCACAGGGTGACACATCCTCTACACTTGTGAACAAAACAGAAACATAGTAAATTATGGGTAATGATGTTTTACATTTATTATTAATTATTATTATTATTAATGCTGTTTTCCTACTTAACAATGGTTAACAAGGATGTAGGATCAAGGAAATAGTGGATGGCTAAATTAGCATAACTGGCCACACTCGCACAAATTGAATATTCGTCCAAGTTAAATATATTTTCATGTCACTTTATTTTTCCTATTCTTGCAATGGTTGGTCAAACAAAAATTGAAGTCAAATGCATTTTATGTTTCAGTCTAAATTTATTCCATAAGTCAAAGTCAGAAAACCTTTGAAAAAATATCATAAATTTGTCCTTTAATGTGCTCATTTATCATGGTATTCCATTGTTGTAACCTCTAAATGACACTGATGTAGTGTCCTTGAAATTTAAGAAATATCTGGAATATCCTTGAAATGTCTTTACTTTAACGTTATTTTACCTTTGGAAGTTTCCATTGAAATGCCTGTAACATATGATGTACAAACTTTGTAAAACCCTTGTGTACTCTATGATCAATCAATTCTTGTATTCATGAGCTTAATTAAGTATCAATTAATCATTTGATGGTCGATTACAGAATTTGTTCCACTATTGTAAGTGTACTGTATCTGATGGATGTGTAAATGCTCTAGTTAATCGTATTGATCTTTATAATACAGGCCAAGTAACACCTTAGGCTTTTTTCACTATAGCATGAAACTAAAGATGAAGACACAATATAATGCAAATCTATCCATCTTCTGTAGACTATTTCAATAAGCATAACTTCAGACTAATTTCAAAATAACTCCAATCAAGCAAACAAAGCTTTAAACTGAACAGTGGGACCTATATTTTATGTACAGTATGGGACCAGAGGTCATACGTAATCCATAGGATTCGTAAAATATAGACCTAGCTAGGGGCTAAAATCATAGTGTTTTGCCTGCTGCAGAGCAGACCATGAAGCTAGCCTAGACCTAAGCACCAAGATTGGCCCAAGATATTGTGCTAAATTAAACCAAATTATTCTAGTACATACTAGTCATGTTTATTATTTTCTTTTATGTTTTAATCAATTTTACAATAGAAGTTGACAATAAAATACTTTTCAAATATTAAAACTATCAAATTACCAAATTCATCATCGCAATAACAATAACACGTGGATTTTTGAGCTTCTGGAGTGAGCCCTCTACAGTTTAGTTTTTTTACTAGGCAAGGCCTAGAAAAAAACCAATCAAATGATGCTTCTAAAAATGTATTCGAGTGACTTGAATTCATTAATTAAAACATCATATTTTATGGTTGGTTATTTAAATGTTTAAAATGTTGTAAAATTTTGGACACAAACAAGCAAACACAGATTTCAAGTATGATGAAATGGTTCGACATAAAACAAAATAGTGTCAAAGAACTTGAAGATAAGTTTTCAATGGAGAAAAAAATTTGGCCTCGCATATTAAAAAGATTCCATTTTAGATTGTGCGCAATACGCAGAATAGAAATGTCTGGAATTTGCGTTTTTGACTCATTATGTAAATTTTGGTCCTATGAACAGAATTCTTAAGGGATGAAATTGAAATTTGGTCTGTGTATTTAGAACATGATGTTCTTTGAGTGTGTAAATTTTTAGAAGCTTACACAAGAGGGTTTTGAAGATCTATCATGTCAAAACAATTTTTTTATGCCTACCCAGTATATTTTATATTTTTTACCTAAACATTTAAGCACCAACATTTTTTAAAGGTCTATTACTTAATTTTTTGGTAACTTAATCTATCAAGTGCTTTTAGAGCCCAACAATACACATTATAAACTAGTAATTACGAATTGTAAGTGAATGCTGCGAAGCAAATCCTAAAACATTCCCCCGGACTTCCCTAAAAAATGCACCCTCTATCATCCCCCTTCCGCCCCCCCCCCCCATCCTTTCCAAAAGTCTGTATGCTTCCCTGGGTTATAATTATCAGATTATCGGATCCATTAACCATTAATATTTAGAAATAAACATGGTCAATTACT
>JAOTQE010126743.1:0-12333 GCA_025631205.1 Nesometra sesokonis
GGTGTGCCATTTTAGGTCGTTGGAAATAAGGATGCCGAGGTATTTGATGTGTTCTACAGAGGGGATAAGAGTACCATAGATCGAAACAGGAATAAGAGGAAGGAACTGTTTACCAAAGTAGATGGACATATGAAAACATTTGGAAGGAGAAAAGATTAATCCATTATTGAGAGACCACGATTGAAGAAGTAGGGTGTCTGCAGGGAGAAAATCGTCAAGTGGA
This sequence comes from Nesometra sesokonis, assembly GCA_025631205.1. NCBI lineage: Eukaryota > Metazoa > Echinodermata > Crinoidea > Comatulida > Antedonidae > Nesometra > Nesometra sesokonis. The sequence continues at coordinate 224 of JAOTQE010126743.1, forward strand.
TTTTTGAAAGAAGAAAGTAGATTGGTATGTTTCTCGGTATTAAATTTTGGAATATTATAATGAGAAAACAATGCTTTAATGACAGTGAAAACTCGATAATGTTTTTAGATATTATCCAGCTTCCACTGTCATAAAAGCACTTTTTTCTCTCATTATAATATTCTAAATACCGAGAAACATACATAAAATATCTCTGTGTCTAATGAAACTTCGACATACAGCGTTTTTAGTGTGAAGTTTCGAGACATGATCGAAGATCTAACGATCTAAAGATACAGTTTGATCTTTAGATCTTCAGAATTATAGTTGCCACTCATGTAGGTTACTTAACGGTAGTATTTCTAAAGCAAAAAATAAATATCTAAGATAACGAAACCTTTTAATATACTAACTATGTTTCGGTTAAATCGTTGACCATCTAGTGAATAACTGAAACAACTACAGAATTAAAATTAAAGAAAAAAGTAAAAACGTTACTTTTTTATTTATATTTAGTCCTATATTATAGGACTAAAATTTCAGAGTCATTTATTATGTTGTTTATATTAGATAGATAGTGTTATTTTAATATGCCTGTTTAAGTCGGGGTATCCCATTTTATATGTAGAGATTTTTTGAGCCGGGTAAATGATTTAGAAGCACTTTTTATTACACCTTTTTGCGCACTTATTATTGCAATCAAAACTGTGTCAATATGTGCAATGAAAAGTGCATCAATATTATGTTCAATTTCTGTGCCCTCCCCCACTTATCCAACTTTTGAATACACTCCTGCAAATATACAAAAACTCGTGCTATCATTCATAAGCAGAAACTACATTTAGTAACGAATATAGTTTCCATGTTATGTACATTTTATTCTTTTTTAGATATTAAGCTCAAGATATATTATGTCATATCCTTGCATATACTTGCATATATTTTACAGCATATTTAAGCAAATGCTTTGCAAAGGCGTCCTCGTCTATGCCTTAGTTACCACCAATGTATGCGTCTACGCATCATACGTCGTTTTCTACAAAACATACGTCGACGGTGCCTTCGTTGGCGCATTCGTCGGCGCCAGGCATTCAAACGTTAGAATCTCGCCCTGTCTGTTTTCAGCGTTTAGTGTTTTAAATGTAATTAAAAGGATCTTAAAAAAACGACTCTATAATACACAGGCAGCCAGTGCAATTGTCGTAAAATTGGAGTAATGTGGTCAAACTTCCTCGTCTCAGTTATAATTCTGGCAGATATATTTTGCAGCAACTGAAGACGATGTAAAGAACTCTTCTAGTGGAGTGTGTTAGGGCTAAATATAGGCTGTTTGGTTCAAACTCTTCCAAAAGCACCAAAATTTGTATATAGGTTGCCCACATCATACCATTTCGATTTCTGCCGGGCGCCAAGAAAGGTCACATAATTTGCATAATAAAAATGGCGGCCATTTTCTAATTAAAATGCCATCTTCAAAACCACTGATCAAAGAAAGATGAAATTGGTGTCAAATTGTTCAGAAGATACATATTTCTATTAGCTCTAATGAAACATTTGTTTAAAAAACGACCGGAACTATACTTTTGACCTTTGACCTAATGTAGACACATTGCCATAACTCGGTAACGAGTCGACGTAGAACTTTGGTTTTTGCGCCAAAATATTCAGAACCTATCTTTTGGTATTCGCCTTAATGGATTTTTTTATCCGAAGTTGACCGGAAAAGTCTTTGTTGATCCTTGACCTATATTTTCCATACAGATGCATAAATCGGCTTAATTCTTTGATGAAAGCATCACATCTTCTAAACTACTGTACTGTAGAAATGTATGACTGGATGCCATTTATAAAATCAACTTTAATAAAATCCTATAAAAATTAAATGAAAACATACACAATTCTTTATAACTATTGTGCTCCCCTAAAATGACGTAGCCAGTATTTAAGTTCGGGAGTTACATTATTGCAAACCCATTTAGATGTCTGGGGAAACACAAAATGTTCCTCGTAATGAAAATTCATTATCATTAAGTAAAGTTAGGATGGGGACATTAGTTAAGTCTCAGCAGAAATTAGGCAGAGAGATGAGGAAATGTTGAAATTCTGCGAAGTCATGAGTTCACACCTAATAGAACATACATTCGGCAAGTTACGGTTCGTACATGAGAAAGGATGCATCTCTGAGCTATATAGTTGTCTCCATGTTAATCAGGAATATCATCAGTTTGTTGGTCAATGCCCTCCACACAGCTAATATTGTTGAGAGGTCTTCCAATCGAGTTTCATATGAAACCTGAAATGGATGGCATTAGCGAAGATTGATCCTTGGCACAATAGTATTTTCCAGCAAAATTAACGACAGTGAACAAGAAGCAGAGGTCCTCACTAGGGGTCAGTACTGAAGTTTCTTCTTCATTGTGTGCATTCCAATACCAATATAATGCTCTCCACGCGTGATATGAAAGAAATCTTGGTTTCCTTGTGACTGTATTGGTTTTCCAGTCCTTAATGTCTAAAGAGGGCTGAATTTTGCTTTCTATCTCTGTTGATACTTACATCTTCTTGCATTAAGAAGCAGTTCATCTGCAACCACTATCTATCAGGTGACCAGCGGCGTATTCAAGAATTGGAGAGAGAGGTGATAAAACCTGGGTTCGAATTTGAAAATGCAAGAAAGACCCTTATTCTGTGTTCATTTTAATTGACACGGTTTTTATAGGGTGATTTATGATTTTGTGGCGTTTTACCTCACAGTATACTCCTTTTACACTGAAGGGACGCTCATTACCACTGTGGGGGATGCTTGAGGCCAAAGTTTTCTCAACTCTCCTAATTTTATTGCCCTTTTTCCTCCGCAGGAGGGTAAAACCTGAGCACCCATGGATACGCCACTGGGTACCGGTACTTTTCTTTTTCCATATATTTACAACTACAGTATATCAACAGACCAAGGTATTATTTCACTTTTACTGCAAAAAAAGTTGTTTGCACAATTTTATCATGACAGATCAACGTTAAAATTTCCCAGACACCACGGCAATGCCCCAACAGGGATAGAAAAATCCCCCAACAGGGAGGGTAAGCACCGTGCTTTTGATGAGATTTTTCACCTTTCGACACTGTCAAAGGCAATTTTTCCCCAACAATACCTAAAAATTCTCCCGGGAGTGTAATGGCCTCCGACCTGACCCCTGTAGCGCCAACACTGGCCTGAAAGTGTCCAACTGATGAAATTTGAAAAAAGACATGGAGTGTTATGTTGCGATATAGACCTGAAACTTGTGTGGCATCCATATTGCATTTGACATTTGACCCAATACAAAATTGTACAGATCATAAATAAGAACAGATACAGTTATTTTCAAACTTCCATCAACAAAAATAGACCTCTTAGATGCGTTATCGTAAATATTCAAACAAAATACATGTTTTAAACATTCTGGAGCAAGAAGTAATGATCTATGATTATGTCGAGTTAGGATACCGGTAATACATTTAAAATGAGGTCATTGATCAAAAGTAGCATTTCTGGTCCTTTTTCATAAAATATTTCATTAGATTGATTATAAACAAATTTGCAATACAGATATTATTGTTTTATAAACAGTAGTTTGAAAGATATGATGCTTTCATTGAACAATTAAGCCGATTTATGCATTTGTATGGGAAATATAGGTCAAGGGTCAATAGAGGCTTTTCCGGTTAACTTTAGACAAAAAATTCCATTAAGGCCAATAGCAACTTATATGTTCTGAATATTTTGGCGCAAAAACCAAAGCTCCACGAAGATTCGTTCTTAACGTCATCATATGGAATATTTTGTATTGCCAGATTGATAATTTGTGTAGACCCAATATTTTTGTAATCAAATTTCTACTAAATCGTAATCCACCCAATTAGATTTTGGATGAACTCTCTGTGATTATACACCTATCTGTATATGTTTGAAATGTTATTTATGTATGGTTTTCTGATGTTCCTGAAATAAATGTGTTTATGAAACGTAGGCTAATCCTCAAAATTATCTTTCAAATAAATATGAGATTACATAACAAACATATCATTAAATTGAGTCTAATGAATTTCACAATAGGGAATTTTCTAGGGCCTTCGACCCGTGGAATTCTACTCCGACCGGGGTCTAACGGCCTTTTATACCCTATCATTTTAGCGCTTCGCTCGCAACCTGACCACTTGAAATGCTGTGGCTACGGCCTTGATACGTTAGTAGAACACTGATTAATTTTCCCATTGTGAACTTTTTTTGAAGAGTTTTAATTAGGTTAGTTCAAGCATTGCTGGTGCCGATATAATTTTAAAGTACACATTTAAGTGCCATCAACGTGAAATGTAATACTGACATCGTTCAGCATTGTCTACTTTTTGGAAAAAAAGACATCAAAGACAAGTTACTGGTTTGAGGCGAAGTTGTAGCCAAGCGTACTGGATAAACAGTCTACCTCCCGACACTAAGGGCAGCACGAAGCAAAGTCCAGCAAAACTGCTCGGCACTATCCCAACGAGTACTGGATAGAACTCAGCAGCAAGATAAAGTACAAACTGCTTCGGCTGCAGGAAACATCAGAAGGATGCAAGACATCCCGAAAGCGCTAGGACCAACTCAAAGCAAATCAACCCGTCTCAAATCACCAAATGGGAATATTATAATTGGCAACAAGAAGCAAATGGGATGATGGGTGGAACATTTCTTTTACCTGTATACAAGGGCAAACATTGTTGTACCTTCAGCTCTCTATGCTATGAAGTGCTTTCTAGTCATAGATAAACTGGACAGAGATCCTGATCTAGAAGAGTGCAGCGCAACCATAGATAGCCTGGCACCAGAAAAAGCCTAGGATTAGATAGAATCCCCTGATATGATGAAACATTGCAAATCTATTTTACTCCATCCGTTATTTATGATACTAAGATAGCACTGGTAACAAGGGTGCGTGCCACAGGATATGTCACAGGATTCAAAAATTAATAAACTATATAAAAACTAGGGTGAACGATGTTTTTGCAACAACTACAGAGGCATCTCTATACTCAGGATTGTTGGCAAAGTATTTACACGATTCATTCTTGTCCGTCTGCAAAGACTTTCAGAACGAGTGTACTCGGAGTCTCAATGCGGATTTCGTGTTGAGAGGTCGACCATCGATATGGTTTTTTGTCTCTGTCAACTTTTAAAAAAATGCAGAGAACAACAGATGCCTCCTTACATTACCTTCATTGACTTCACTATCTTTCGACCTCGTCAGCAGAGATGGTCTTTTTAAAGTTCTTACAAAGATAGGCTGCCCACCAAATCTACAGAGCTTGATTGAATCCTACTACAGCATGAAAGGAACAGTACTGTTCAATGGCAATTTATCTGAACCCTTTACATTCGTAGTGGTGTCAAACAGCGCTGCGTACTTGCTCCTTCACTCTTTAGGATCTTCTTTGATCTACTATTAAAGCATGCATTGGGAGTGAAACCAAGAGGGTGTATCACGGACTAGATCAGACGGCAGGTTATTCACCCTCGACCGCCTCAGAGCCAATTCAAAGGTGCGAAAAATCTTGATCAGAGACTTATCATTTGCTGATGATGCCGCAATTGTGACCCACCCAGTAGGAATTACAGGTCCTAATGAACAAGTTCTCGAAGATCCAAAGATACAAACTCTCATATTTACATCACCGTAATTGCCCATGTGCACTGCTTACTTAAATAGCGATACGATCTGGCTATTTTATCATTCACTAATTGCTGTAGGCCTAGCAGTGAGAAGGGCCTAGGCCCTGTTTAAGATCTTTGCTCTACTATTTTTGCTACCCTATAGCTGCACCAATGATCCCTGGGCAGGGTAAAACGATAGGCCTATCATTGGTAGACCTATCGTCTGCAGATGCGGTGACTTGATTTCAGTCGCTACTTATATTTTTTTTCAATTTTGGTCGGATTTTCTCTACTGTTCACGTTTAAATATCTATTATTTTTTGCAAATATATGACCGCCTTCTGTTTTTATAGGCCGTTTATCTCTATCATATTTTTGGTATCTAATTTGAGATCCAGGGCCACCATTTTTGCACAGCAAAGATTGTATCTTTAGATCTTCGGCAATGTCCCGAAACCCATACCGACTCGAGTTGTTTTTTGGATCTCTCATAGACACATTGAAAGTGATAAATATTCTCGACTGTCCACTGGCGTTTAAGTAATTTTGCCTCTATTTACATTCAAACTACCATGAAGGCATATTTTTTTCCTGAAATTTGCATATCACCTTGCCTATGTGCACTGTTTACTTAAGTAGCGATACGATCTGGCTATTTTATCATTCAATAATTGGTGTAGCAGTGAGAAGGACCTAGGCCTTGTCAAAGGTCTTTTCACTAATATTTTAGCTACCCAGCTGCACCGATGGTTCCTGGGATGGGTAAAACGATAAGCCTATCATTAATAGACATTGCAGATCCGGAGACTTGAGTTCATTCGATACTTCAAATTATTTGTTTTAGTTTTGGTCGGATTTTCATCTATCTGCCTGCCTGTCTGTCTCTGTCTGTATCTATCTGTGTCTGTCTGTCTGTCTATACTGAGAATGAAGGGAAATCGCCCAAACCGGGACTCAAACCCGGGTCACCTGCTTGATGTGTAGACGCCGATACCACTCGGCCATTCTGACCTACGGTGCGAGTCCAAGTTCGATTGGAAAGCAACTCTTCACTCAATATAGTACGTCGTGAAAACACTAGCCCTCCAGTACTCATGCAAACAAATATAATTTTGCGAAACTTCTCTTTGTAGATAAATAAGCTAGGCAGGACCTCAAACGAGATATTTTTTAAAGAATTATTTATAATCAGAAGTGGTGCAAACCGCCAAGTAAAATATACCTTGGATATTTATTATAATATAGAAACGTAATTAATGAGAACATCTGCTGAGAGTAACAAAACCCCGCCCAAACCGGGAATCGAACTCGGGCATTCTGCTCAATACGCCTAAAACAGTTAGCAACTAGGGCATTCATGGCGAATTGGAAGTTCGATTGGAAAGCAACCATACGTCGTGGCAACACTTCTTCTTGTACGCATGTAAACAGAGATCAATTATATACACATCTCATTGTGGATACTTGGCGGAACCTCAACCGAGATACTTTTTATAAATATATATTCAGAAATGATGTAAACCACCAAGTAAAAATACCTAGGATATTTATTATTCATAAGTGTCGAAAGGTCCACTAATCAACTTCAAGTAAGAAAGTATAATGCATACTCCAAGCAATAAGATACACACCATCGTGACAAGATTCAATATTTCAACATAAATTATGTCATCACCATTCCTGATGATGACATAATTGATGTCGAAATATTGAATCTTATCACGATGGCGTGTATGTCATTGCTTGAGGTATGCATTATACTTTTTAATAGAGGTGTAATTAATGAAAAAAATTGCTGAAAGACAAACATGCCTCCTCAAGGACTCGAACCCGGCCGGGTATTCTGCTCAATACTCAGAATACCCATCATCACCTACGTTTACAAATATCAACTCTACTAAATGGAATATTAAAAGTGGTTCAAGAACGGAGACTTCTGAAACTGACGTAGATACCGAACAGTTGTACAAAATCACAGTATAATAAAAGAAGAATTACAAAATATTTATAGAACTAAAATTGCACAGTTATTCAATGTGTTTTTTTTAAATTAGATAGAAAGTGTTATGTTAACAATTATGCCTGACTTTTTGGTTTAAGTTGGGGTTATCCCATTTTATATGTAGGGATTCTTTGATTCCAAATTGAAATTTGGTTGTAGCCTAGTCTGTTATTTGGAAGCACTTTTCTTTATACATTTTGTCGCATTTATCATTGCAATGATAACTGCGCCTTTAGGTGCAATGAAAAGTGCTTCAAAGTCATGGTCATTTTAAGAATTTTAAACCGCCACCCCCACCATCTCCACGCCTTTAAAGCTGCTCCTGTAAAGATACAAAGAATCGTGCAATCATTTATAAACGGAAACTACGTCTTATAATAAGGAAACAAAAATGGAGTAGTGTTTTGCAGGCTATATACTTTTTATTGTTTAGAAATAAAACTCAAGATTTATTATGTCATATCATTCAATTAATACGTATATCAATTTTACAGCATAAGCTCTGTGAAGGCGTCTTCGTCTATACTTGAGTTACCAACGAAACCTGACTCTGCTTAAATTTCTCAAACGTCGGTTTCTACGCATTATACGTCGGTGTCTACGTCTCAAACGTCGTCGGCGCACTCGTCGGCGCCAAGCATTAAAACGTTTGAATCTCTTGTCTATTTTGTCAGATTCAATTCTTCCAGGCTTTCCTATAATCGATGGTTTTGCTTCTGCTATTACATCTAAGTTGACATCAGGTCGTGACATCGTCTTCGGTTCGTATTCTTCATCTTCGGTAGCGTAAGGATATCCTCTTACAACTGCTACGATGCATATAAATAGAAGAGCAAATCGAATCCACCACATGATTCTATAAATAAATAATACAATACAACTGAGGTATCAGAAACTTTCAACGTCATATTTGGCGTATTGTACTCCCGTAAATAAGCGCTTCGGTTGATCAACAACGCAAATTTCGATCTGTAAACAAAAAATGCGCATGAAACCAGACTTACGTAAAACGTAACTAACGTTCTGCCAAGCACGTTAAATCTGGAAATTGTCGTAATTGTTAACGTAACTTCACTCACTTATGAATGATGGCGTCATCCGTTAAATTTAACGTATTTCGTCAATTACTGTCAACGTCATCGCCACCAGTAGAAAATGTTAATGAAAAACCAATGTAATAATTAAAAAAAAACACGGAACATTACATTGATGATGGGGATATTAGGTTGGTATACCTGCCAACTTGGCAATGCGTGAGACAAACCCCGCCACTGGTGCTGTGTCATATTTTCTCAGATTTTGATCTGACAAGCAAATAATAAAAAAAAACGTCATCTGCCCATCTTCTGAATCGCGTCTAGATTAAAACTGTTTTGGGGTCGATTTTACAGTGTTTGGTCTATATAATCAAGGTTTTGCAAACTTACGTAATAGGCCTACGAAAACGGATACGTCACACTCCAATTTTTGAAAGTTCCTAAATGTGGTAAAAAATATATCAAATTTTCTACCTATGAATTGTTGATGATTTAAGATGTTCCACTCAATTGTTACAAGAATGTATGACGTATCCGTTTTTGTATTCGTATTTCGTAAAGCTGCGAAACCTCACTATTGCCTCATGCGTGAGAGAAATTATAAGATTTACTGTCTATGCGTGAGTAATCTGCTAATGCAGAAAAAAAATTATTTATGCGTGACAACGTCTAAAAATTTGCTCAAATGCATGAGACTCACGCATAATGCGTGAGGTTGGCAGGTATAGGTTGGTTGGGGCTAAGGTGTTTCAAATTCCTCCTAAAACTGACCCAATTATGCTTAAATTGTTTACCACATTGAAATGTAGACCTAATGCATGCAAGACCAAAATCTAAAAAAAATTTCCACAGCCGCCACCAACACACTCTCAAACATGGTCAATTTAACATGTTTGCTATAATTATCAACGAGCCAGCAATATTAAAGACATTATGCCCTAACATGTATTAAAGACGGTATTAAAACTGGTAATACTACATGACTTATTTATAATGAGGTATTTTACCTTACCTGAGAATAGTTCTCTGAGTTTTCTTCGGAGTTATAACTATAAATACGTTAGTAGAACACTGATTAAATTTCCCATTGTGAACAGCCTTTTTATAGAGACTTAATTAGGTTAATTTAAGCATTGCTGGTGCCGATAGAATTTTGAAGTACACCTTTAACTGCCATCAACATTAAATGTTTATAATAATGTTTTTCCCCTTTGCAGTAAAAAGCCATTTATTCATTCACCATATAAAAAGGAACATATTTGTAATAAAATACATACATAAACTTTTTTGTTTTTAAATATTTATTTGTTTATACAAAACACCCACAAACAACTCACACACATATACTATGCTGTGTGTCCATATATAGGCATGTTTGTGTGCGTTTACGTGTACATACGCATACTGTACACATACATACCCCACATTTTATTTACAAAGATGTATGTTTATTTATATCCTTCCACAATGCACATACTGTACAATTTACTCAAAACATTTATTACATAATATATTATATTCTACATCTAATATTTAAACTGCACTGATTGGTTAAAAGAGTGCCACGTGATTAAAATTATTCCTACTATTCCAGCAAGCTGATGTCACTTTACAAAATAGTACGTGACGTCAATTTTATTACGTCACTTTGTGGTATAGTAAAATACTATTTGACAAAGTGACGTCACTCACAATTTGTGATGTTTACACTGTAGAGCTAGGCTAGGCATACTACTAGGCCTAGCCTGCTATGCCCACTACTAGGTCTGACCTAGGCCTAGTCTAGGCGTTCCGATATAGACGAATCAATTCAGTAGATAGTGGAAACACACAAAAAAATAAATCATGGTACTGTATGTCCGTTTTCCGAGAATTTTGTGGAGATTGTGGGCTAGGCCTAGTAGTAGTGGTGTATTCGCGCCTGGATCGCACATCCCCAGAGCGTACGGGAAATGTACGCTAGGCCTAGGCCTAAGTGTAGGCCTAGCCTTAGGCCAAAGCCCGTCGTCTTTGATGTGTTTGATGTAGAATATAAAACAAATATAGGTTGCCTCGTCTATTCACTTCGGGGCTGCGCCTCTCAGTGAATAGTACAATTTGGAGGCACCTCTGCCCATAGATTTAACCAGCAACTCTCAAGGCAACGTATATTTGTATACTATTTTGATTCATTTTTTTCATACACAACATTACAAAATGCCACCAGAGGTGTAAATTCATTTATTCATTAGTGTATTTTAATCTTGAAGCGTGGTCCTTATTGAAAAGAAAAAAAACATATCACATTAAATTTATTTGCTGTTAAGGCCGTCTTATAAATTGAAAAAGAAACTGCTATTCGTTTTTCAATAAGCAAAAATTCCAAACTGAAAGCCCTATTATTATTATTATCATCATTATCATTATCATTAGCATAAGCATTAGCGTTTTTGTTGTTGTTGTTGTTGGTGGTGGTTGTTGTGGTGGTGGTGGTTGTTGTTGGTGGTGGTGGTTGTTGGTGGTGGTGGTTGTTGTTGGTGGTGGTGGTTGGTGGTGGTGGTGGTTGTGGTGGTGGTGGTGGTTATTGGTGGTGGTGGTTGTTGGTGGTGGTGGTGGTTGTTGGTGGTGGTGGTGGTGGTGGTTGTTGGTGGTGATGGTTGTTGTTGTTGTTGGTGGTGGTTGTTGTTTTTGTTGTTGTTGGTGGTGGTTGTTGTTGTTGTTGTTGGTGGTGGTGGTGGTTGTTGGTTGTTGTTGTTGGTTGTGGTGGTTGTTGTTGTTGTGGTTGCTGTTGTTGTGGTGGTTGTGGTTGTTTTATTATTTATTATTATTTATTAATTTATTAATTTATTATTAATTATTATTATTATTACAGTCGACCTTCTCATTTACACACCCCTTGGTCTGGAAGGTGTTTGTAAATGAGAAAGTTCATAAATGAGGAGTTTTATTAAAATCTGATCAAATAAGGCCTCAAAAACACTTATTTGTGTTTATTTTGTTTTCTTGGTTTTTAAAACATGTTGTGTCATGAAGTAGAGCAGGAAAATATGCAAAACGAAGGAATATCATTCATATTATTGGATAATTACATCAATAGCCATTATTCTAGTGAAGTCGTTGACTGAAGAGTGTTTGTAAAATAGAAGGTTTGTAAATGAGAAGTTCGTAAATGAGAAGTTGGACTGTTATTATTATTATTATTAGTTTTGCATCACAGTTTTCAGATGTACTTTAACTGATAGTTTAGTCTGAACATCGGACTACGTCTCGTATTCTTAGATGTTCAGAACATATCGCAGAATTCTTGCAGAACCAAGAAGACAAGCTTTTTGCAATGTTCCAAAATACATGTTTTCCGATATTCAATGTAGCCAACTTTGAAAACTTGGTGTTATTGTTCCAAGCGCTCCAATAACTATAGGGATCACTTTAACTGTCCTGCACT
>JAOTQE010126754.1:0-12332 GCA_025631205.1 Nesometra sesokonis
CAAAAAGTGCCGGAAACAAAGAAGAAAATGATCCCTTACAATTACAATAGCTGCTCTGCTATGTAGCAGATCAGCTACTGTAATAATGTTGATCCTAAACAATAATGCTTGAAAAAGGCTTACATTGATAGTAGTAAATGCTATATCCTATGTAACCTTAGAAAAGTCTGTATAAGTATATGTCAGGCCTATATGTGGACATTTGCCATTTTCCCCCAGCCTTCTATGTGGTGCGTTATCTAAATATATAGGGTCAGAGGCATTAGAGTATGTGTATTCTGAACAATTTGAGACAAAAATCAAATCTCTATGACAATTGATTCTCTTGTAATGATTTGCCTCCAAAAATCATTGAACTTTTACCATAGACATGTGGCTAACGCAGCAACTAAAAGGCTTACAAATGGTAGCTGTCCACATTTATAAATACTTTTTTATTACAATGTGTCTAAGGTCAAACCGTAAAAAAATCTCTATTATCCTATAGGTGAAATTTGACAAGTAATCTTTTGAAAAATGTCAAAATTTACATAAAAATAATATTTGAATGCATTTAGATGGTAGATATGCTAAGATTCACAATCATACTGGGTGTGTTCGTTACGAGTTATGGAGTAGCAAGTCATGGAATCATGAAACCAAACCAGCAATCAATGAGCCTGGAAGTATTAAAAGATGTCTTCTATCAACCCTACTGGCATGTGTATGGAGAGCTGTTTTTAGACGAACGAAATCGTAAGATTTAAATACAAAATGTCTTAGTTTGCTAGATGGGGTCTAATCCGTCAGTGACGCCAAGAAGGGACAAACTGCGTATGTTCCTATTGATCAATCACTGCACGCGCGCGTTTTGCGTAACTTTACGCGCCTTTGTTTACGCGCGCGTAACAGTTTGTGCCTCTTCATTTTCATAGCAATATCTCTATTCTTAGTACTGTATAGAGATAGAGTATTTTAAATATAATATTTGGTTTCCAAAACAGAGTAAAACAATCTCGTTGAATGCAAGGAACGGAAATATGTTAAATGGGCATTCTTTTTAAATTTACCTGTTTATTATTTCTAAAATAAAAAAAAACATGATTTGTTGTTACCTTCATTCTTTTTTAAATTTTAGTATTGAATAGGAACTCATTTAGACTAGGTCTAGACGATTTCTTCACTAATTCACCGTTGCTAAGGTAATACTATAGGCTGTAGATCGTATCCGCGCAGATGTCGCCCAGCCTTTTCTATCCATAGTAAGCGCCGTTGTTGCATGCAGTAAGCACGCATATATAGCTCGTCGTTGGTTACTAGATTTACGCTCTTCACAGAAACAAAGCTAATACAGATGCATCCGCTTATTTTTAGGATCTACCCAAAGAATAAAATTCTGTTCTTAGGCCTATTGCATTTTTTTAAAACCAAACTTTGAAGTAATAAGTTTTCTAAGTATACCGTATATGACAAATTAAAGCAAGCTAAATATGCAATAAGAAAGCAAAAACATTGTATAGTAGAACAGGCTACGTAACCAAGCTAAATCTTTTATACTGCCTAAGATCATCATATCGCCACTTATGATCGTGACTTACTGTTTGTAGGCGAAACGTATTGTGATGGGACGTGCGCCCTCTATAGTTTAAAAAGGAGAGATACAATAAAGATGGACGACGAACCATGTGAGGATACTTTCAGTTGTCAAAGTCTCATTTATTGTGATAATATAAAGCAAGCCTAACCAGACGAACCCGTAACAGTATACAGTACCTAAATTTGAAAGTTGTTTAGATAATAACTTTTAACTCTAACTTTATAACTGTTATTTTTTTTCTTTTATTTTAGCTAATTGTGATATTGAAGATTGTGTGAATGGTTCTATGCTTGTTCCCCTTATCATGGCAGTGTACTTACTCTTTGCAAACATCCTGCTCATTAATATGTTGATTGCTATATTTAAGTAAGTTTTATCTTCCTCGTTGTTTACCATTTTACATTTTTTGGTAGTGGCAGATGGCTTAAGTCCGCTGGTAAGACCAGGCAGTGCATGCACGCAACATGATTTCTTCAACGATATGATATCAAAATGGGTATAATTTTTTAATATTTTTCAAGAACATTGATAGGCCTACATCTTTTTTTTTTGGTCAAGATTTAAGATTCAATGTTCTATTTTCTGTCAGATACAGATGAAAGTAATACACCAACTGAGATAATGTTTTAAGCCGGACACTCACTGCGTCGTGAGAGTCGTACGACTAAACCGTCGCTCCCTGTGTGGTTTCCAGACATGATGAAAGTCTTCTACTCGTCGACCAACGGTTTTTTAGTGATTCAAAGGTCAATCACTAAAACACCGTCGGCCGACGAGTGGAAGACTGTCATCGCGTCTCGAAACCACATTCACAGGGAGCGACGGCAGTGCGACCGTCGCAGGACGCAGTGAATGCCCGGCTTTATATTAAATAATTCATATTTGGAAGAAGAAAAAACTACCTTAGGCCTATATTCCATATTAACAAGAATTAAGTACAGTATATACATACATACTTAAAATGGTTTATAACAACTTATGTCATGCACCGCCTCTTTTGCACAGCTCTGATATTTATTCAATTATTATGTGGTTGGTAACTTCGTTATAAGCAAAGCTCTGTCTGCAATTCATTACTTAAGGTTTGTTTCACGTACACTTTAGCCTCTATTTTTCTTTTTTCTGTCTAGCAATACATTCATCACGGTACAACAAAACGCGTTGGAAATATGGAAGTTCCAGCGATACAGAATTATTCTGGAGTTTAGAGAGCGCCCGCTATTTCCACCACCTTTTATTGTGATAAGTCATGTCTGGCAGATAGGAAAGGAACTCTTTACACGGCTATGTGGCAAGGAAGTCAAAACCCACAAAATGAGTATGTATACGCCACTTGACATATAAAATTCACCTCCTGACAGACCTTGCAAAATAATAAAACAGTAGAATGGCCTTGCGCAAATACCTTAGTAGGGGGCGCGCGTCGGTTGCGCCCCCCCCTAAATCCGCACCTGGCTCATTTAATATCACGCTGGATAGATTTAACGGAATTGTATGAATTAAAGTTATGGTAAAGTGCGCCACCGTTAATCCTTATACTTCCTAAGCCACGAGAATTTTTTTAAATTTATTTACTACAAGTAAATCACATTTTATTATTTGAAATTTATTAGGGGGTCACACAGGCCTTGTGACCCTGAAAATTTTACCAAGGGGGTCACGTGACCCCCAGGACTTCCCCTTGGATCCGCCACTGCGTTTTACCTGATTTGAATTTTGTACCAATTTCAGGTTTTTCTAGGTTATCAACGACGTGGTATTTAGGTCACGAATGCGTAGAATTGCGCTTAAAATCGTTCTGGCGTACTATGACAACTGATGGAACCATCAGGTGATTTCAGTGAATTGCGTCTTGAGAAACATGGCTTTACGTCTATTGGTCAATTTGGTTCATTGAAACATGCCACCGATAATGTTTCTCTGCCTTTAAACTACAAAAAGATGGCAATCGATAATACTGATCAATTATTCATCGGTTTTGTTACATGTGTATTATTAAATAATTGCAAACAATGTTACTGTTCTTAATTATTAATATCACATAGAAGATGGTATAACATTTATTTTTTACATTAATATAATTTGATGTAATTTTTTTTGTTAATCTTTTTAAAATCAGAATCTGGTTTTTCTAATTGCGACCTACTTCATAAATATATTTATATTTTTTAATATTTCAATACAACAACCTTACCCATAACGTTTAATCTTACGTTTCTAATTTTAGAGTTACATCTTACGGACAGTACACAGTCTGTTTTATACAGTTTTGAGGAAAGCTGTGTGGAGATCTACCTGAGACGAAACGTCCTGATGGATCAATCATCACAAGAAAGGATCATTCAAAGACTGGAGGAAAGGTATGAGCAACTGTATGGTGCCCTCTGTCAGGGTTTCAAAGAGCTTTGTTTTACATGCAACTCCTTGCAGTCGCAGCAATCAGCGCATCCTGCATAAACAGCTGACCAACCGTGAGTTTTAAACTGGTGATTGAGAGTCTGAAACATTGCTAAAACAACATTCTAGGGACAGACTTTAAAAGAAATAATTAAAACAAAAATCAAAAAAACATCTTACAAAAAATAACACAATGTTGGCATGGCCTTAAGTTGTAACAAGACTATAATTGACAAATCAAATTCGATAACCTGGGATGAGCTGTAGAAAGTATTTTGGCTGAGACGTTAAACGGTCGGATTCTGTGTGTAACAAGACGTATGTAAGGTGTAAGTTTTTCCCATCCTGACGTGGGAAATTAACTTAATAGGCTCATTTGAGAACACTTTGTTGTTCTCGGGTGGGACTCGAACACACGGACTAAGTCCACATCTGACTTTCTATGTCATAGAAACACTGAAAAAACCAATTTTATATTACCACAACTTCTTATTTTACTAGACTCGATCAAGTGGACATCAAATTAGCTGAACATATGGAAGGTGCGATAAAATTCAAAAAGCGATTTAAGCAGATGGAAGACCAACAGCAACGAACGTTGGAAAGTGTTAGAGAAGTTCTACATGTGACGATGGAGACCTACAGGCTTAGTGATTCCCATCCATGTTGACTGTCTGCTCACCAATAACAGCAACATATAATTGAACCTCCCGTAAGCGGACACCCATGGGTCCGGTTAAAGTGTTCACTTACGTGAGGTGCCCGCTTACGAGCTTTTCAGCCGACAGAGGGCCAAACTTATTAAAATCTAAGAGTAATTTCACGGAATTCTTAATTGACCTCTAAAATCTCTGGAAACAACATTCTATATTTTGTTAAATGTTGTATATCATTTTTTAAGATCAATTGGTTCAGTAATATAATTTTCACCCATGAGTTTTAGAATTTTGTACAGAAATTTGTATTTGATGTAAAATCACAATTTTTTTCGGGATTACCGCTTATGGGAGGTAAATTAACATACAAAACCAGTATATTGTTATTGTTATTGTTATTGTTATTATTATTATTATTATTGCATTTAATATAGCGCTCAATACCGCTAACGCATTCACTGGCGCTGTACAACTTGTGTTAAGAAAAGAAAATCAATTAAAAGTTCTTGAAAAAAGATAGGTTTTGAGATGCGACTTGAAACTAGTGATTGTTTCACAATTGCTCACTTCATTTGTTAATCGATTCCAGAACTTCAGACCAGCAACATTAAAAGATCTGTCACGGAAAGTTGAGGCTCTGGTGAAGGGAACGTGCAGCAAACAGTTGCAGTTGCTGAAACCTGGGACACGCCCACCTAAAAATTATACTTGCCCAACTCGTCGGGGGACCCATGCCCCCTGTCGGGGAAATTACCCTGCTGTCGGAGATTCCATGGCGCCGCCACTGTTACGGAAGATGGTCGCTTACGAGAGGTATGAAAATGCACTTATTAGATAAAAAGTCCAATGGGCTTTTGGATGAATGTTCGTTATGGGAGGTTTTCGCTTATCATGAGAGGTATTTGCATCGAGGTTCAACTGTAATAACTTTCCTTGAATTTAGAAGACTAAACAAAGATAAAGGTTATAAAGGCACCACGTGTTTCGTTATTATAAAGTTTTTATTAAGGTAAAAATGTGTTCGCTGCCGATATTACGGAAGGTAGCCGCTTACGGGAGGTATGAAAATGCACTGATTAGATAAAAAGTACAATGGGTTTTGTGATGAATGTTCGTTATGGGAGGTTACCGCTTATTATGAGAGGACGTGTTCGCAAAGGGAGGTTCATCTGTAATGATCTTCCTTAAATTTAGAAGCCTAAACAATGATAAAGGTTATAAAGGCACCACGTTTTTCATATTTATAAAGTTTATTATTAAGGCACTGTCGTTCAATAGCCTCTTTCACTTATCTATAATTTTATCGAAATTATAAGGTGGTCACATACAAGAGGTAATTAATCATTACGATCTAACAGCAAAAACATGGCTGCTTACGATAGCGATTACTATACTTGTGAGATGTATTTTAGCTTAGCCATAGCATTATTTAACGGCTAGATAGTTAACTTCCACAGATAGCCACAGAGTACAATTCTATGAAAGAGCCTGCTATTGAATATGTCCGAAATCCAACCAATCAAATCGTATGTTTTAACGCTGTTGATACGACAAAATTGCGCCCCAGTCGTTCATAAAAGTTTCAAATTTATCAATAAATTGAAGTAAATTTAATTCAATATAATGACAATGACAACATAAAATATATGTAACATACATAAATAATTTGTATGACAAAAGAATGATAAAAACACAATAATTATACAAAAAAAATATTATTATAATTTTCCATGTTTGTAACGAAGGCTGATGACCGTCAATAGTAGACGCCTACATGGGATTGCAATTTTACAGTGTTAAGTTCCCTATCTAGCCGTAATAAATCTATGACCTTATCAAATCAATTTTCAGTGGTAATATAATATGGAAATTCAATTACAATAAAAATCGCAGCACTGAGCACATAATCCTTTTTTCTGTAATATGGTTGGCTAAGGACACACCCAATCAGCACTCTTGTTTTCTATCATTGGTCAATTATATGCATTGAATTCAGCGAAGTGATTGGACTTCTTAGATATAATGTCACAGTAGGCATGTATACCTGATTAGTTAAAAGTATAGACCTGTTGTACATGTATATGGAGTGGTTAGGCCACATATTTTTATGTCGTTTGGCACCGGGAAACAGGTGGCATAATACTTATGCATTTTCTCAGATAACAAGCATGAGGAAATAACGGGGTACACTACAATACCAACATTTAAAAATATGTATAAAAACAGTAAAACATTAAAACAGTCTGTTAAAAGTAGCCTATTAGTTATTAATATTATAAGTTTAAAAAATTAACAATTAGAAGACGTTGTTATTAATAATATGCCTATTACTAAACGCAGTTTAAAAAGTACTAATGATGTTTTACTGATTTCGCACGTTTGTGATAGGCCTTGCGAATTATTAAATATTTTGTAATAGCCCTAATCGGTTAAATTGATTACCACTTTTGATGTACTGATATCAGCTGAAATTACCTAAATATATTAGAACTTTATAAAGTATTATTATTGTAGAAAAAAAGAAGTCATAAAAATTCAAAATTTGTGATTTGTTGTTAGAATAATAGGCCATGTTGTTTGGTCTGAATGAGTATCACCTTATTCAATGTAGAGATAATAGAAATAGAGTTTCATTTTAATCTTACAGAAAAGTAAATTAAATTGTTATTTGAAGAAGTCAATTAAAATATGGCATGTGCTTTCAATTAAATGCACGTGAATATTTAATAATCAAGGGCGGATCTAGGATTCAGAGAAAGGAGGGGAGGGGGTGGGGGTCCTGAAACCGAGTGGGTGTGGTTTACGGTGATTTTGATAAGTAGAAAAAATGGTTATTTGCCACTTTTGCGTGTTTTAATGTTAGCCCTAGCCCACATGTATGGCTATTAACATTTTGGGGTCGATTGTTGAGCCGGCGCCCCTAATATAAGGTGGGGCGCAACTATGTTTTGCCGATAATAGGGAGAGCGCGCCGTGTGCCTACGAGCGCTAGCTGGCACGATATAGGTGTGTCCAGAGGGTTTATTTCTTAGGTATCTGAGAGACAAGGGTCACAAATAATTCATTGCAAACATCGAGTTATTCAGGTGTAAATTTATTTTCTTGCCAAATAGGGGCATTGTGGGTCGGGTTCCTTCTTTGAATCCGTGCTTGAGGCCTAAATCTGTCATTTTAATTCGATAATAACGATTATTTGTAATTGGTGTTTTTATAAGAAATCTAAAAAAATAGGGGATTGCGGGAAATCTATGACTTTGTTTACATGGGACCATCAATTGGCACATCCACCACCAGTAGCCTAATAACATGACAATCTATTTCTATAGTACCCAGGCTAGACAAATCGGACACATCTACGACCATCACCGGGAAATCTAGTCCTGTACCCTTGCCGAAGATAATTCTCGAGGGACCGAGCTTATTAAATACTTCTTCCGACCGACGCTAAAATTTTAGGACTAATGCGAATACAACACTAGGATTGATTTTGGTGACACGTGGGTTTATATGCGACGACACTATGTAATAATAGGAAACTCGTAAAACAATATAATGTTGTGTATTATTATGTTTGCAACACCCACGTTTATGCTACGATGACATAAACAATTCAAATAATTGAATTTGTCATGCAAAAAAAGCAAAGTTTTTTTAAAATAAAAATGACATTAATTGACATATTTAATAATATTTGTTCGAAAATATATGTTATAAAAATAGATATCTTCTTGTCAAAATGAAAAATGTTTAATTGATGTGAACTATAACTTAAAACACCAGGCAGGCGGGGATCAAGATTTCACTTTTTGGGGTAACCTTGCCCCAAGTATGCTAGCCTGTTTCACATGCCTTATGGTCGGGTTTATTCACTTTTACTGCTTGATGATTCCTTTTAAGGCGCTATTGACTTCCCATACTAAACTAAAATAAGTAGTTATGGGACGTCAATAGCGCCTAAAAACAATAAAGCAATAAAAGTGACTAACCAAGACATAAGACCTGTGAGACGGGCTACAAGTCTGCATGTTATATTTTAATAAAGTGCGCCACTAGGAGATAAAATTTTAAATATCAGAAAGGTATGACAATCCACCTGTTATGGAACACATTTGGTGCCTTTTGATTGCCTTTTCACTAATTAAACCGAATCTCCGTCTTGAGGAACCAAGATCATTTTGGGGGTTGCCATACCCACTTTTCGTCAGCCCATCCGGATCACCTACTGCGTGGTCTTACCAGGTGACAATATGCGGTTTGAGGAACCACTGCTCAATTTACAACCTGTTTTGCCTGTATATTTTCCTGGCGACCCACGTACAATCGGCGACCCCGTTAGTGACAGTCCTCAATTTTGCGGGGGTTGCCAGGAAAATAATAAAAACAAAATTGTTTTAATACGATCAAACGCCCTCTAAATTTTCCGACCATCACAAAAACATGCATTGCTTACTTAATTAATTTGGTAGTTCTAAGGCTCTGTATAATCGGAGCTAAACATTAATTTCAATTTGTCAAATGAATTCACTATTCACCGTAAAAAATCCTGTAAATTACGAGATTTTCTTGGCATCCTGTCTAGCAGGATTTTCTCCGTAAATTTTACGGGCACCAGAAAAAAGTCCTAGCAACCGGGATGCAAAAAAAAAAAAAATCCCGTAAATTTTCCGGGATTCATTTAAGGTAAAAGAGAAGCGAGAACATAAGAAAGGAGTTAGGGGTGTATGATATTAATGAGAAGGTGAGAGAGATCCGAATGAGATGGTATGGACATGTGATGAGGATGGAGGAAGCAAATCCAGTGAAGGAAGTAATGAATAGTGTAGTAGCAGGAAAGAGACCAAGAGGAAGACCTAAGAAGAGATGGAAGGACAACGTAAAACAGGATATGGACCACTTCCAAGTGTGCGTTGAAGACGCAGCAGATAGACATCTGTGGAGGAGAAAGACAAAGGCGGCCGACCCTGCAGTGCGGGAAACCAGGCCTTAGGAGAGAGAGAGAGAGAGAGAGAGATTTAAGGTAAAAGAAAGTTAACTTCAATTATATCTAAATAAATATGTCCAATAAATTATCGCATTAATTTAAGTTAACTTCTCTGCATCCCCGCAAATGAGTGGAAGAGAGTGGGATGGTGGACTCTCTTAATGTAAAAGAGTGAAAATGTTTTGAGTGAATTTAAAAGAGTGCGAGTGAAATGAGGGACCACTCTTAAAATATTAAAAGAGTAAATTTTCTGCACTCCAAATCCACTCTTGTGGAGTGAATTTCTGTAAAAGAGTGAGTTATTTCACTCTTATGGAGTGAATTTTCAATCAATTTGAGTGAATATCATTCTTATTGGAGTTCTCCCACAGTTCACTCCATAGGGTGGATTTTCAATCTCTTACGTTAGGAAATTCCCCCTGCACTTAATTTTTCCCCTAGGAATAAAAAGATTTTGCCATTAAATGTATCCTAATTTTGTTTTCGTTTTTTGCCTCCAAAAGGGGAGCACCTCCCCCACTCCCGGGTACGCCACTGCCCACCCCCATTTAAGCTTCTAGGCTGGCTACGGCCGGTCCTGTTTCACTTTTACACTTGGATATCATCAAACCAAAATCGCAACTGTGTCATGGCTAATAATAATGTTATTTCATATTTAATCAGGAGACAACACTTTAACACATCGGTCTGACATTTTCAGTTGGAAGTCTACAGTCGCATAACTCAGTCACTGAATCGCGTTTCATATTTTATATCCTCTATTAATTTGATTACATTGGTCATGCGATCATTGTACCTAAATGTTCCCTTTGTTTTATTGTTTCAGTTTAATGGAGCTCCGGATATTTATAATACCTTATTAAACCAAGGAATCATTTCCCTTTTCGATATCATTAATCTTAAATATTCGTCACAAGAAAACCATACTGTCCCGTTTTCATCAATTTGCACTTTAATGCAAGGTCGTCATGTTATGAAATCAGCAACAAGAAATTAAAAATAGGACGATGTATCGAAACAAATACTTGGTTTTCATCAGCCCATTTTTTAAATTAATAATTGGGAAAAAACTATACAAAACTTTTTAATAGGAGGGCAAATGTTCTACCTATAATTGTTATTTTGTTAAAAATGCGCGTCCCTTTCAGGCTCCTCGTCATCGGAGCTGAAAGCGATAATTAAGATAGGGTTTGGAGTAGAGTTGTAGCTTGGCGACAACATACAACCAATTGAGAGGTTTTGTATCAAATGCGTAGGCTACGACTTTAAGAAGTTCTATTCTTCAGTGCCGAAAATTCGATGATGGAAATGACACCATGTCAAAAAGATGGATGATGATGATGATAATGATGATGATGATCAGATGATGATGATAATGATAATGATAATGATCAGATGATAATGATGATGATAACGATATGATGATGATGATGATGATGATAATAATGATAATAATGATTATGATCAGATGACGACGATGACGACGATGATGATGATGATGATGATGATGGATGATGATGAGGATGATGAGGATGATGAGGATGATGATGATGACAATGATGATGATGATGACGATGATGAGGCTGATGGTGATGATGACGATGCTGATGATGATGATGATGATGATGTTGATGATGATTATGATGGCAATGAAGGCGACGGCGATTCCGATGACGACAACGATGAAGACTGTGATCGTGATAGTCGTTGTGGTGGTGGTGTTTTGATGGTTGTCCTGCGGCGTTGGCGATGGCAATGTCATGTTTTACGGCCTAGGGCTATCTTTAAAATATCACAAACAAATAATAATTTGCTAATGACTTCTACACTTAATAATTATACCAATTACATGAGGAAATCTGTCAAAACAATTTGGTAACGTCATAACATTACACGTTACATCAAACTATTTTTATAGTAAAGTCGCCTCGTGTCTGCCTTCCGTGTGGCATGTAGCATGAATTTCTGAATTGAGGAAGTCCGAGTCACACGAATAGTCCAATATAGAGGTATTGATAATCCATTGAAGAGGCCGCTGGTCTGGGAATTAATACAATCGAACCGATTGTCCTTGGTGCCTGTCTTTATAACTATCAATAATTCGGGAAAACCATATGTTTTCTAATAGTTATGTTTGAATGTTTTGCTCGTAATAATTTTAATTGTTTTTCAGTAAAACAATATCGTTTTCGTAAAACGAATATAGACTGATATTAAAGTGAATGACATCGAACGGGTTAATGGTGGTGTTTCGACATCGAGTTAATACCAGGAACGAATTTAAGGATGTTTAATGGCTTAAGACCCTCACCCTCTGTCCCCACCACCACCACCACCACCACCACCGCCAACCCATAGAATTTACATGAACACATTTTTTATACGTTGTTGGCAGTGACCCTTATATGAAATTTCTGCTTCATAATTACCTATTGCTCTTATTACCCCTCAACCATCCCCTTTTAGTTACAATGTAAATTTATTTAATTTTTGTAATACTTAATGTCTTGTAAATTGCATTGTTGTAATGTTAGCGGATAATAGCCCATGCTGGTGAATCTTGGAAACGGTGAATAAATACAGAAGCTAAGCAGGCACGGATCCAAGGGGGAGGGGGGACCCGGGCCCTTTTGAAACAAGGGGGGTAATTATAAACTATCATCAAACATGCTTGCATAATAACATGCTTTAAATTCATCATAGCGGCCACCATTAAGGCCAA
>JAOTQE010126765.1:0-24143 GCA_025631205.1 Nesometra sesokonis
GGCGTACCCGGAACAGTGCCGGGTACGCCTGAAGAGGATCCAGGCGCATCGAAAATTTACGTTTGTAAGTACTATATTATTTATAGGGTCGAAATGGCTCCAATCAAAACATTAAATAGCTACATGCCCACTACAGTATGACCCTCCATAAACTTAACGGTCTCATGAAACAAATTAAAGTTATACCTGTATCAAGGTAAGCCAGTATAATACCTGTAATCAACTGATAAGATGTCCAATTGATGGAGTTGGTACTATGATATTTTTATGTGTATTTGCCATATACAGAACCCGGACTCGAAACTTCAGGCATGTAACGTTAACCAGCAATGATACCGTGGTTCAACGTTGGACCAAAGTGTATTGCTAGTTGGAAAACAGATGTACTATGGTAAATATATGCTTATAAAGGGGTTTCTGGTCAATTTTAGGCAAAGTATTTCATTAAGCAGAATAGAAAAATATATGTTATCACTTGTCAACAAGAAGAAAAGCTCTATGGCGACTCGGTATTGAGTTGAGACAAACCTTTAAATGTAATTCAAATGTCAAAAATTATAATTTCTGGTCATTTTTTTAAATGTTTCTTTAGTCTAAATAGGCACCAATATTATCTGTTTATTAACAGTAGTTTAGCAGATACGATGCTTTCATTAACAATTAGGCCTATTTAAGTCGATAAGCGTTTATGGGGAAATATAGGTCAAGGTTCAATAATGGCTTTCCGGTCAACTTAATAGTATTTCATTAAAGCAACAGCAAAATATATGTTATTGAATATTTGACGCATAAAACAAAGCTCTACAATGACTCTTTATCGAGTTATGGTAATGTTTCAAAATTTAGGTAAAAGTATCAACGTATAGTTGCCGGTCATTTTTCGAAAAAAACCCCAGACCTATGTACCGTCTGAACAATATGGAATTAATTTAATCCCCTTAATGATCAGTAGTTTTCATTAGAAAAATCGTCTCCATTTTTATTGTGTAAATTAGGCGACCCATGGAGGTATTTTATGAGTTTTACAGGCCCGTACCGTGGGAGGAGGTGGGGGAGGAGGTTGCGATGGGTGCGTACGCACCCCCTCCCCCAATGACAGAAGGTCCACTTTTCCAGTGACAAAATATGAAATCCCAACACACAATTTGGGGAAAATGACTTTTTTTTAGATCCGGATTTCTGCCAAACGCACCTTCCCATCTTAAATCTGGGTACGGGCCTGTTGTTTATTACGAACCGTTACCATTGCGCTAACTGCTCCCTCAATCCATCTAAACTGCCGCAAATTCAGGAAGGTATACATTACGTTACCTATCTAGTTATTACATAATTCCATTTATTATTTTAGCGTTGACTCTCCATTTAATAGTTATCAGTGGTTATGGATCCTAAACAGTCATACTTGTATATTGGTTTACACTTCAAACATAAGTATTGTGGGTTTGTCACACTCTCTCCGGCCATCAAGTTCGATCAGTATTATTATTGATTTTGTGATTTTGATTATTTCCGTAAGTGTGAATGTTTGTCCTAGTTATGTTCCTTAATTATACGATTTGACTTCCTTTTCTGTGACTGCCCTACTTTATATGACAGTGTAAATTGTTATGTTTATAAATTTATAATCAGACCACATTGTTAGCTCCTGTAAGTACACTTGACACAATTTTGATTTAATATACCAATTTTGTGTTTATGATTTCTCCAACCGTTATTTCTTATATTCGTCATACCTACTTTTAAACTCTATAATTTACTTGTATTCACTCGAAAACATGTATTTTGACATTATATCCAATTTTACCAAAGTAGACTATCGTTTAATTAGTGGAACGATTTGACATAGGACGTGTGATCTAAACATTATACGACCAACAGTTACAGATATGTGTAATGAATTTGATGATCTTTAACCTAATTTATATGTCCAAAACATCATTAGAGTAAGTTGTAGAATATAGAATCATGTTTAACATCACGTCCAAGTCACTTATATGTCTATGACTGCCGTGTAAATGTACAAAACGGAAAATATATCTGTTCTGTTATTAGCATTATAGGTAGGCCTACTCTCTGGGGCTGATTGACTGAAATAGTAGCCTTACCAATTTACTCAATAATAACATAGTGATACCACGAAGATACAACACAAATTTACGCACGCGTACAGAAGAAACAGAAGAAAGACGCCTTTAGGCCGTGTTTCCGCAGGAAAATTATCCGATAAATTATCTCGATAAAAATTATCCGATAAAAGTGCTGCAGAAACGGGCGTTTAACCTATTCTGACGTAATAAAATTATCCGATAATTATCCGATATTATTCCGCTAATTATCCGATAATTGATCTAAATGCAATAATTTTTTACCTTTGATACGGGGTCAACCTTGATCTTGCTTTTGCGAGGATTTCATCGCGGTGCAACCAGGGTGCCACGTGAGGAAAAGGGAAATCACCAAAAAATCCCCGGAAGTTAGTAGACTCACAATGCATTATGGTCTACACTGAGTTTGCGCAGTTGTAGGCCTATTTTAAAAATTGATTTGATCGGATGATACTGTGGACGTGCCTATTTGGTAATCACTGTACGCGCGCGTTCACAGTTAATAACAGTTCAGTGTCACCGATGATATAAAGGTAAGTTACATCTTCCTGGTGCCCATGTTATTTAGCTATTTTCAGAGGTATTGGGGAAAAAGAATAGACAAAATGTTAGGGCATGTATTTACTTATTTGTACTTATCTACGTCCAGAAATATCTGACAACCACCTTTACATTCTAACGAGGATCTACACTTAGAATTATCGAATCTTCTATTGATTTATTGATCGTGTTTTCTTTTAATTTTTTTTTCTTGCTTTCGGGAATTACGTCACAAAACTACACAACCGAGACAATGTTCCACGCATGTGCACGTAAAGGGCTGTAAGTAAATGAAACTATGCCATGCACCCCTAACATTCCGTATTAATGATGGCTAATGTGAGACTTTTTTAAATGTAAACTATTTTGTCGGCATCTCTTAAACATGAACTAGGCCAATCCAAATTATTTTTTAAATATCATTACCTTACCATTGTATTAGGTTGTCGCTATGTTTCATAATTCGGAACGACCATTAATCTCAATTATATTTATTTTTGTTCAGTCATATTAAGTTTATTGCTTTCACCATTAGGACAGTGTTTATCGGGCTCAACTATACACAATACATTGAGTAGGCCTACTCCCACGTTCAGAAACTGCAATGACACGATTCGATCATCAGTTTCCTCATCTTGAACATAGCTTTAATCCTTAGTCGGAATGACTCGCATTCCATTGGATGTCACAGATTAGAAGGCAGGCCCTGCTCTATTGAGTCAACTTTGCTTTACGGTTCTTTATGCTTAGGAACATCATTTGCAATACAGTTTGATATTCGATCGCATTCACGTAACGATGTAGTCATACCGGACACAAGTAGGCTTAATTTGCATTTGGTCAGATATCGTTAACGATTCTATATTTAATGTTGATGGTGTCATTCGTCGTCCTTAAAACATTTTGCCCTGTTAGTCGTTACTTTGCGATACATTTACATTTTAAACAGATCGCTGTTAATGTACATTCATTATCCATTCGAACATATCGGTGGTCAGGTACAAGTCGTTTCCTAACATTTATTGCTGATTCAGACGCATCTTAAAGATTTCGCTACATTAAAATGATGATCTTATCATGGTAATATTATATAAGTCTATTGGATTTGTCAATGTTCAGTTTTAAGACCTTACCATTCCTCAACATTCACGCAGTACCTTACCGGTTGGCCAAAAATGCTTAACAATTAGATCATACAATAGTCTACCTTCCTTTCACAGACGCGTACTAAAATACTATTTTAACGATGCAATGTCTGCATTTTGCTTAGAAGGGTTTTGTCTATGTTACATCTTGTTAAGTTACGAAAATTACTTTTTCTGATTAATCTGAAAGCCTCTTATGTGGCTTTTCTTACTTGCAATAAGCAAGAAAAAAGATGAGTGTCAACTTGAGCTGGTTTTCAACTCGTTATATTATGTTTGAAAATACATGGCGTTATGTATAAAATAAATATTGTTTCAATATTGATAAACATTTTATCAATACTAAAATGTTGGTTTTTGGTATTATCAATAGATCGTCAATTGATGCACACATATTTAAGTTATTATAGGTACCGATGCTCGGTTATATTTGAAAATGGACATAGTATTTATCGTGAATATATGACAGAGCCAAGAACAATGAGGAGTAAGTCGCAAAGCCGGTTTTCCGCAAACAGAAAAAATTGTATTTTTTTTAAATTTTTTAAAAATAAAAAAAAACATACAGTTTAAACATTGAACGTTTATTCTACAATTTTCAGACATGATCAAACTATTTCCACACAAATTCCTTGCGAAAAACGCAGTTTTCTCAAAGCTTGCATTCTTTATGTTCGCATTTTTATAGTTCACAAATTCGCAAGGAAACATCGTATGAAACTGCCTTTTCTGCATGTTAAAGATAATAATAATGTGTACTTTCATAATTTATTATAATATTTTAAAAATGTTTCGACTTATCCATCTTTCAGTTTGGCTCTTCCACATAGTATCAATTCTTGAATATTTAATTGTGTTTTCAATAAACGGTAGTAAATATATTTAAAAAATGATTAAAAATTGAACATTGTATATTTCGTAATTATAGGTACTGTATTATTGACAATTTTGTAGGTGATCTGATAACTCTATTTTTTTCTCTATATTTGCACATTTCATAATGAATGCTTTATATTTCGGTACGGTAATTAGTAGGCATGTGTCAGCCAAGTCAGGGGAGGGATAAGTCGAAAAAAAAAATTACGAAGTCACGGTTCGCACAGTGAAATTAGCCATTAACAAGCTAGGTTTGAAAACGTTACTATCGTAAGAAATGGCCTCATTAATAACAGTCTGTATTCCAGCTAATTGCTGATTGAGTAGTGTAGCGGTCAGTATCTCCGCCTATCACGTGGCAAATCTGGGTTCTATTCCGTTTTGGAAGTGTAGGTTTTTTATGTATGATTGCTTTATTATATAATTTATATTTTAATTGGCATATCACAAAGGTTAGGTTTTGGTTATAAAAAAAATTCATTCCAAATTTTTCTTTTATGAGTTATAATTTCTTTCGTAAGTTTATCTTCCATTAATGCGTTAACATATACCGATTCCTTATTTCGTTTTAATTCCAAAAACGTCCTAATACCAAACCAATCAATGTCTGCAATTATTAATATATCATTGTGGGCAATTCAGCCTAAGCTAGCAAGATTATGTCTGCTTTGTTTTTAAACTTATCGCGGATGATAAAATTTTAATTCTATAAAATAAACTTTGATAGGCCAACTTGTAAAACATTAAACTGGAAAGTGTCCATAACTCTGTATAGGGACGCTAACCTATTATTTCTTCCGTGCTAAAAATATTGTATTGACATGGCACTACCGTGACAATAACTTCTTATTCACACTGTACCGTGCCAAACTAATTATTATTATACATTACCTTAAAATTCAATTATTTATAAACTATGAAACTACACATTACAATTCTGCACATGCAAATAATCAGTTTCGTAAGATTTTTACTTGCGAATATGAACAATCAAATTTCGAACATTTTTAGAAGGCAAGATTTGAGAAAGAATTTGCTTCTTGCTTTTACCGTGAATAAGCCGGTTAAATTAAAATTTGATTTTTAAACCCTTTTTGATCATATCTTAAAATCGAATATTTAAACTGATTTCAAAATTGAAAAAAAAAAATTAAATCATTGACCATTGTAGAAAACTAGATTTGCGACTTATCTTTTCCTTGGCCACATAGGTCTATTTTCTCAATAAAATAGCTCCAAAGAAATGGTTATCCTCAAAATATTCACAAAACACACACAAAGCTGTTATTACTGCAATTGATACGGTAGTGAATACTATATATTGATAATTAGTCAATATTCTTCCATATTCTTCGTAGCAATTACTCAAAGAAGCATTATCATGGATCCGTTAAACAATTACATACGTGACCTTTTAATTCATCTCACTGCCTATGTGTTCAATGTTACGAATAGATGCAACTTTACCTTTTATCATTCGACCTATATTCATCATTCTGTTCAAATTTATATCTCTTTACGAACCTTATGTACTACTTGGGATTGTTTGTATTACATTTCGTGAGGGTTTACGAGAGCTTCTTGAGAAAGAAAAAAACATCAAATGGTTAAAGTATTTATACGATTTTCCATTAACAATACAAGATTCACTATAATACATTGATGCAAAAAATGTAGGACTAGTGTCATTGCTAACGCATGTCTTTGCATACAACAATGTCCTTGCTCCATACAATAATATTTTAGCATGGTGTCGTATACTTCAATGTGAAACCTAATCATTTTTAAATTCAAATTAATATTTCAATTGCTAGCCACGTAAAAATAATCCGTTTAAAAATCAAACCATTTTTTATATCTATAAAGTGTTTTAATTTTCTCTTGATCTTGTACAACAACGAATAAAAACACATTTTGAACATAATTGTTGTCGAACCATTCCAAACATTTTCAAGTTAAACGTCATTTCCCACTCATTTCCTGCATTACTATTATTTTTATTGAATCAACAATTGATTGGGAATTCCACATGCTGAAATAATTTCGAACAAAGAGTCAAGAGCACTCATATTTGTTGACTTCACTCCCTAATTTGCCGTGATGGCAACATTTTGTGACACATGTTGATCTACTAGGATTTATTCGAATAGCCGGGTCTACGTGTCGTTTGATTCGGTTTAATAACATTCTTTTAGATCTTTGCGGTTACTTGTATAGCGTTTATTCCGCTATAATCAACCCATGATTTAATGAAATTAAGCCCTGGGAAAATAATGTTGTTAGTTATTATTAGACAAATTCCAAAAACAGATGACAATATAAATACAAATCTAAGCTTTGTTAACAGCACAACATAAGGCTGGAAAGCTGAAAAACACTTCTATATATTATTAAGAATATTTTAATACTAACATCAAAGAAATTAAAAAGAACAGCAATACAGTCTAAAAGTAAAGCAACTTGGGAAGTCATAAAAGAATTAAGTGACAGGGATACCCGTATAACAATGCTTCGTGCAGAAAATCAAGTAGAGATAATTATACACTGGAGAAATCACTTTCTAAATCTGTTTCTCATATTTGTACGATAAACCCATTCAGCAAATCCACACCGAACAGGGCTATTTACGTTTGATGAACTTAAAATCTGTATAACATTGCAATATATTAAGGCTGTGGACTGATTTAACGACATACTCGCAGATGATCTGAATCTGAAGAACTCTGCCAGACATTTTATAATCAATACAACAACAAAAAGCATCTTATTTCTTTGTATCAGCACTACTAGCTCACCTTAATTCCTTACATCCATTTTCTCTCGGTCTAAACTTACTATCGCGTTTTACTGTCGTGTTTTTTATGTATCACTTGTTCTTTTTTACCATGTACTGTGTTGTCCCTGAAAATGTTTTTGTTCCGTATTTTCATCAGGCCTTTCCTATACATTTTTGTTTAATCTTCTAGGGTATTTGCCTTCCGTTTTGTGTTACGTAATATATGTAAGTAATTACATTCCATATTAATTATAAATATTCTAATTAAAATTGTTAACATGTTTTGTTTTGTTTATTATATGAATATTTAGTATATTTATGGAAGTAAATAAATGTTCTTTTTTAACTTAAACTTGAAGAACTACCACTAATCTTCGATAGCGTCACTTTTAGAAGGATGGGTCCGGACATCTGATCTGAAATATAAACTGCTCAAGTACCCCATAAGGCGATCTTCGTGTAGCACATTAATAATAAAAATATCAGTTTATTATTATTAATTTTATACTTATTTACACATGGTATAATTAGTTGGCTATAGGTCCTAATTAACAATTGTTAAATTGGAAGAAGAGTGATATTGATGCCTTGTGGTATTATTTCAAAGAGTGTAATATGACAAAAAACTTAAACACAATCTATCAGTTATGATCACAAGCACGTCAGGGGACGTGCCTTCACATCGTTGGCTACGCAGCGGCAATTCTAAGTGTTTCCTGGCTGGATGTAACTAAGTCTAGAAAGTCCCAGGTTTAGGTATTTCCAGAAAAAAATTACACAAGCCCAAGTTTGTTAATTTTGAAATGCTATTTTCAAAAATACGGATAACTATTATAGTACTCGCTCTGAGAAAATATTGTTCGTACAGTATTTCACCACAGGTCATACAATAGTTTTCCGTATCCCCATGACGGCATACAATATTAAAGGCGTGCTTCAAGCGAGCATCATATGTCAAAGGACAATAGTAAATATCAGTAATAATCATCAATCAATCGTTATTTCCACCGTATTTTCTTTGCATTCTATTCTCAAGCGGATCATCGATCTGGTGATTAGTGACCGATTGACGACGTGTAATCCGCCAGTGTATAATCACTGACGCAAACTAATCCACTAACCGACCCCGGATTAGTGTACGCCAGTAACTTGAGATTTATGATGTGTAAGCCTCGGTGAATTTAAGGTACATACGCTGTAATATAAGGCATATACACTGATAAAGGGATCATTTAATGGTTCCCCTTGGATACCTTTTAGGGGTGATAGCCACAAGTTTAAGACTTATGAGAAGTAATGCAACAATGAATTCGATATTACATAATGGTAAAGTTAGAGAACATTTTTGTTCACACACTGTTTTTATTTGCTAATTTGCTAACTACACCAATAGAGGGCTCACTCGAATCCTTCGCTCGGGATACGATTTAGGTGACGATGACGATGAGAATGGAAATGAGAATTTATCCAAACTTACATATTGTGTCCCTGATATTCGACACATTTACGGTGTATTCACACGGTACTTCTTCTTTAAGAACTGTACTCTTCTAGAGCGTTGATTGTCATGAACATGGAAAGGTTGCTGTCTTTGGTCATTCTTATAAGGCTAATGTCACTAAAATTTATATTTATACCGATTCATTTTCTGGGGCCTGTAAGGTATTTATTTCTTTAATGCTGGTTTCTTTGTTTTTCTCGACTTTTCATTCCTTATATGTTACTGTCGTGTCAGAACTCTTCTAAGCCTTCCTTCCTAATGTCATGTCCCAAAAATTGCATCAGTCTTCTTCTAAACGGCTTTAACTCTATGCTTTATATCTGCTTCTCTAAGCACCTCTTCATTTGGAATGTCTATAAAGTTCGTAACATTTTTGTGTAAAACCACATTTCAGCAATTTCTATTCACTGTTTTTGTAGAAATTGTTCAACACTCGCTGCAATAAAAAAGGATTGGTATATATAGCACCCGTTTATTTTTTCGTGGATAAACGTATATAACAACTTCTGGAAAGTCTCATTCCCCTTTTGATCTCATCTTCAAACTGTCATTTTCAGTAATTGTTCTGCAAAGGTAGCTGAATTTCGACACTTTTGTGATCGTGACTTTATAAATCCTTATGATGCATTGTTGGTACTCTTTTACTAATAACAAAGGCATAATGTGTTCTTACAATATAGTCCATTCTTCTTGCATTCTCCCGCCATTTTGTGTAATAGTAATCGGAGGGCATCCTGTCTCTATAAGCTCTGTGTAATCATCATACGTTTTTTTAACATTTCATCTTCACATGAGGCACTTCAGACCAACTCACGCCGAATTATCTCACTGTGAAGGTTGAAACGATCAGGGGAAGACACATCCCAGTGTTGTTAAGTGTATGCCACAGCTTATACCATGCTCTATTAGAAGTTTCAAATAACTCAATTTTGGATTTTCCTAACATAGACTCATTTTGTGGTGGGAACACACATATTATGAGTGTTGATTTGTCTAGGGTTGTCGCCTATAGCATTTTCCTGCCAAAGGCTGCCTTGCAGGATTTGGCAGGAAAAGGATTTGAGTTTGGTTCACTCCTGGCTTTTCTTCACCAGGAACGGTAAGGCAACAGTGAATAATATGATCGGCTTGGTGATTTTTTTTACTTGATTCATAGAGGCATCGGTCATCCAATAGTGAACAAACACTTAACTATACAGAAAAATATACTCACAATTTAACAAATTTAGCACAATCAATATTTACCTATAATAAAAAAAATGTACTGCGAATAACCATGAACTATCGAAAGAGGAATACAATAAAAGAAAACTTTTGTTTTATTTATACGTTTTATATTATCATTCATATCAACATTTAAGGTTTGAATAAGTATCCATTGAACATGCGCATTTTGAAGCAAAAGAATAATAAGCAATGATATATCTATGTAATAGAAGAATGGAACATAAACAGTAGAAAAATGGAATAAACTCAGAAAAGGAAAACAAATGTAATAGAAGATATATAAAATTAGAGAATATGGCGATTATGTAAACTTGGATGTGAATGAAATGGTGGCGAACCACAAAAGAAATGGAGAACACTAAGGGCAGACGAAATAAAATTTGTAAACATTTAATCTTGTTTTATTTTTTTTAATCGTACAGACGTACATACTACCGTGTAAATCCAAGTTTTGTCTTCGGAGAAGAAAATCAAACATATTTAAATAATAATGTGTTTGCCACTGCAACAGTGAATTTTACCAGAACGTTACCCTATCGGCTGTTCATTGACATAACAATATCTACTCATAATATAATTGTATTACCAAAGTAGTTTAGCCTGACACATGCGTAGAACATTGTTTATCATGAATCAAACTGTTGTTAATAGTAATGTCTAGACTACCAAGCTATATTGAGGTTAAGGCTCGCAAATTATATGTTGTTTTACGATTTTCTATGTGTAAATATACTGCTATCCTATAATTTGTTTGTATCTAATGTGATTTTCCATTTAACAGGTGCTCCAATGACAATTACTTATATTTAATGTTATTGATTTCAGAATACCATTTGTGGATGTTTTCTTCACGTTTCTCTAACCGATGTGGTTTTTTCCTGACTGACATTGGATTGGACAGAATGGAATCTACTCACGGATGAATAGATAGATGAATTTCGATTATTACCTGGATATCGTGAACCGAGTTAAGATTCGCTGCTCCGGTTGCTGTTCCATCACAAGTGAGCCATTCAGCTCGTACCTTACAAGATACTATTACAACTCTGTTATTCATGGCTATTTCTATTCAACAAAAGTGATAAATTAAGTGCGTTTACTCCTACGTACGCATCGATTGGTTTTCAGTTGTACCGTATGACTTCAGATGGAAAACATGGCACATTTCAATAAGAAGAATGTCTTTATTTACGGATGCTTAACCGTTGTCATCGTGATGTCGTATATGGCTACTATAACACAGGTAAGATTACATTTAAATTTAAATACAATAATTAAATAAACTTAAGCCGTTTATTGTAGGCAAAGTACTGGTATGTTTATTTACATCCTCATTCCTACGGAAAAGGAACCAACATACAAGCAATATGTCAACGCGTTTTCATGAGGGTGACATGTAACAGCACCAGGTCGCATAGTTAAATTGAGACAATCAATTACTAATTACTGATGACGTATTTTTGTTATAAGCAACGTACCTAGCATATTGATATTATAAAGTTTAAAATAGCAAGCAATTATACATCTGTAGCCAATGATTTCTATAATATTAATAGGAAAAAAACCTAGTTTGTTGGCTTCGAGGAGGAGTTCTATATGTGCCTATCTGATTAAATTACGAACCAAGTAATGTTCACGAGCTTGTGGAAAATTCAAGAGACGAGCGTCAATGTTTAAAGTATTTATTTGTTAATTTAGGCCCGTAAGAGTCTTTAATTCTGGATTCTTAGATTAAAAGTCTCGAACCCATGCGCTATCGACTCGCTAAGGAAACAAAATAATTATAGCTGTCAGTGAAACCACCAAGTGACACAAACTGTTGCACACGCGTACACTAAGACTTGCGTATACATCATGGATGTTCTTATTTGTTGATGAATACACCTGCGCGTTTTGCAACTTTTCCGGCGCTTTTCATGTACGCACGCGTAACAAGTTGTACATCTTCCTGGTGTTATTGACGACATATAAAAGCTTCAAAGCAATACAATGTATTATATCATCGGAGCTATTGAGCTTACGTCACATTATAATCTGTACGATGTTACGAGACGCGGAAAGCGTCTGTATAAACAGATTTTCAAAAACGTTTGTCTGTCTGGTCACGCACGTTTGTGACTGTTTAGGCTTTGTTCTTCACATATACCATTTATAACAATTGGTATTGTATGAGTGTCACTTTAAATAATACGAGATATTAAACAATTAATTAGTTATCAACTGGTAATACATTAACATTAAAATTGAATTAAACTATCGTTATAAATACTCTTGCAAATGCTTACTTCGATGTTAAAACTGTATACAATACATTATTTTTAAATCTAGATTTATGCAAATTACGACTAACGCCTCATGCTACACAAATCGGCGACTTTTACGCCCTGTCGCGATCTGCGACTATCGTCCCGTAGAAATGTGAAATTTGCATAACAGGTGATGTTAATTTTATAAGTTGTAGGTTCATTGATAGCTCCCCAGCCACACAACACAAAACACAGCATAATTATAATTCTTCTATGACTAAACAGCTGTTTAATTTTATGCGTCTTTGCGTGTATGTGTGTGTGTGTGTGTGTGTGTGTGGGGGGGGGGGGTATGTAACGCAATCGAAATGTAAAGCAGGCAGAAACGTAATGAAAGATCGAGTATTTCTAGATTTATTGTTGTTTCTGGAGATTCGAATTTAAACGCGATGTTAGAGGTAATATCACCATGAGTACGGAGTGTCGTCAGATCATTTTGGACTCAGTGGTGGACTCCAAGTATACCGTTACACGATTATGCAGTACTAGAGCACATTTGCTAAATAACTATTTTATAATTAATTGTTACTTATCGTCGTTTTTATGTCACTTGCAGTTTTAATATTTTACTGAAGGAATTTATGCGTATATGCCGTATGTTTTATTATTAAGATAATCTTAAAATTAATTTTGTCTTCAGTCGGCTGGCTGTAGCTGGGTGATCGTTAGTCTTCTTTCCTCTTCCAAACAACATTGTGCAAAATCATGTTCCTTTCTCGATATACCATCCTATAGTGAGGCTTAGACAAATGGATGTGCTTCTCACCATATGGTGTAAACGGTTCTCCTGCATAGAATTAGCTTAATAAGAAACGTAATTCATAAGATTTATTTTATTTCTTAATTTGACAAGGAGGAGAAATCCCTAATTGTAACAGTAAAATGTATTAAAGCTAAATATCACTATAAAAAATCCCACTTGTCGTCAATTGCATTTTGCGATAAGTATTGTTAGGATGCATTGGTCAACCAATTGAAGTGTACATGCGCAAATTCCATTGGTATTCAGTTTCTGTCATTGTGTAATTTTTAATGTTATAATTCATAAATAATTCTATAATTGTATATTACGGCTTGTGCCGCTATATTTCACATACAATCAACACACAATTCGAAGGGAATAAACCTTCTCGGAATATGCTTTTAAACTAGAAAAAATAGCATACTGCGTTAAATTGCACCTAGCTTTGTAGGGACGAATCCATATTGTTTTTTTTTGTTTTGGTCGAAGGTTGGGGGTGGGGGTTAAAGATGTATTGTCACCCAAATATGACCAAGAAGTCATAACCATTAATTTTAAAATTAACTTGCCCATAATGTAGCATCAAAGTTATGAATTTCAGAATAAAAATTAATGTATTTAAAAATTGTATAATAAGATTTTTACACTGAAAGAATATCAACATTTTAGAGGCTCCCAGCCTTTTTTATGGATTTTTGCTAATTTTAAACATTATATTGTTTCAAATTAGGAGTAAATATTTGTTTTTAAATATTCTAATTATAGTGGAATTCATAATTTATATATTTCTTCAAAAAAGCAAGTTATTTTTAAAATTAAGTTGTTGCCATTTTTTAGGTGACAATACATCTTTAAATCCCGATTTTGGTTTGACGAGCAAAACAAGCTGCTTGCAATAACAGGTCAAATGTTGCCTCTGGAACGCGGTTTCTTATATGCAGTCGCTCTGCATAAAAGGGGGCGGGGAGGGGCGTTGTGGGCGCTTAAGCCTGTTAAACCACCCTGAATTAAATCCGCCACTGGGCTATCTTATTCCTTAAGAATCACTTCATGATAAAGTATAAAAAATCATTTCGTATGTTCCCAACGGCAACGGCAAAGAAAATTAATATCAGGGTATTCCTTAATCTTTCGAAAGTGAACAGGATTTTATTCACACTATTGTCTTTGAAATATAAAGTATATGGGAATGTTTGAATGAGGAATAACTACTGATATAGAACAATTCATTAGTGGAGCTGGGAATTTGAAATAAATAATCGAAAGTAGTAGGGCACTTTGGCAACCAAGACCTATGACAAAAGAGGAGGCTATGGAAGTCCATGGGGATGAGATGGGAGTGCTCGTCCAGTGTCGTGTCCAGAGGGGTCGGTTATGGTGCTCCAGCACCAACCTTCACAACTAAAGAAAATATAAATGAGGATTGAGGCCTCAGCATCTCCCCCTCCTTCGCCTTCAGAGTTAAGAGAGTATACAGTAATGTACGAAGAAAAGAAAAATAAATGCAACCATGATTCCACCATAAAAAAATCGTAAAATGTGGGTGATTAAACGTGTTTTTCAACTTGGCAAAATCTGATCGGATTTCAGCTCCCACATTCCCTGTTTCTGGATCATGCTCATCCGTTGAATTCTTCCGTCGCTGATTCTCATGATCTTAAAATGAAATTGGTCGTATCCGAATCTAAGAAAAGACATACACTTACTTTGGGGTAGCAACATGAATTTCCTCACCACATTGATTTCGCCCATCCCCATAATTCTGTAGGGGTATTTTAACCATCGCGTCCGTTTTGTTTCACTGTTACTGAATATCTTGATCTGATGCTCAAAATGGAAAAAAAAACATGTTCCCGTTGCTGTTTACTGTAACCTGAAACACAAAATAGTCGTATCCTGATCCCGGAGCTGATCATTATTGGGATTTCGTTGGTCGTGGCATGACAGAATCTTGTCTGTTTACCTCTCCCGCAAAATGATACTGATCAAGGTTATGACAGTATTTAAGAGTTATGTGTAGCAGTACATGTATCTTTCAGTCGTTATTATTTTCTTTAAATTCCATATTAATTTAGTTGTTTTAATTTTTAATTATTTTCATATATAAATCATTAAATGATACGAACGTGATGTGACTTGGTTACAAGGTCGATCATTTGTGTAATTAGGCAAGACACTTTATTGATTTTGCCGCTGTTCACCCAGAGGCATAACTGTAAGTGGGTACCAGTAGGGTAAACATACCTTAATGTGCCAATTACAGCAACAACATTATGTAATGGGTTGAACAATGACTAACAGTGATAATATAACAGGTTTCTGTAGGTTACAGATGCCATAATGTGCCGATTACAGTGCAATATTGTGGAATGAATTATGTTTTCCATAAGCGTTTATTTCAATGATTGGAGTAATAAAGTGAAGTGCTTGGAGGTCTTGACAATTGACAATAAGTGCTGTATATCACGTTTTATATTATTACGCCGGTAGGAGTATGAGTCTGCGCAGAACGAATAGCGCTCCATGTCGTAAACGTTAAGTGGTAGTTGGCTACTGCAATGTATTTTCATTTTCTTTTTCTTCAATATAATTTAGCATGATGATGCAAAGATTTATTTTCATTAATTACGCTGTTAAAACATACAATAAAACATAGTATAGTCATGGAATGAATCAATAGCGTAATTTCATCGTGAATCGATATGCTACTCCTGGATCAAAGT
Organism: Nesometra sesokonis; assembly: GCA_025631205.1. Taxonomy (NCBI): domain Eukaryota; kingdom Metazoa; phylum Echinodermata; class Crinoidea; order Comatulida; family Antedonidae; genus Nesometra; species Nesometra sesokonis. The sequence goes on from JAOTQE010126765.1 coordinate 15,942, forward strand.
GTCAGATTTCAATAATATTTAATAGATAATCATCAACATTCTCAACCCCAGACATGTGAGCAGGTACGCAGGCAGGGTAATGAAAGTTTATGTAGAGATGTAAGAATGTCTCTCACATGGGATGCGATGAAACATTAAAAAAATTCTTTTCGATAATTTCGATAATGTCTATGATAATGTTGTGATGCAAGGAGGTCTGCAGCATTTTGAAAACTTGGATCGATGGTTGTTTTTTGTTTGTTTTATCGTTACTAGACCATCTTTAATTTACTGTTTTTTGTCATATGACTTTTAAAACTCCCATTGATATTGTGATAACTGTATGTCTTCTATTTTTCTGGATAATTTTACATTATTTTCCCATCCAAAAATTTAAAAGGTGGCGAAATTAATCCTGATTTTAAAGATTGTTGGGGTCGTCGTCATCATTATCTGCAATCCCTCTGATGATACCTGGTGTCTGTAATAGTGGTTGTACTAAAAAACCCTATTTTCAATAGGCCTAATGTGCCCAAGGAGTCCAATCCTAAAGTTAATTTTTAGGCAATTGTGACACAGGAAGTTATCAGTTTTGGCAGGGCTTACGAAGCACAATGGTACCTCCAAAGGATGTCCCTACGTTGTTTCTGGAAATGCCCGATTCGTTCCCGGATGGTAGGCTTAAAATCTCAAAGTTTTCTATTTGTAGTATTGTCTTCCCTGGTGTATGGGTCTGTTATTCCCAGGTGTATGGGTCTATTACAGTGCTTTAAACGATAATTGAAGCGTTTTCATTGTTATCGTGTATTTTTTTTGACTAGTGCATTATTCTGCAAACTCAGGATATTTTTCTTCATTCTTCATTACTGGCGGCATGTCCATCCAGCGCGCTGGATGGACATGTCCTCAGTCAGCGTAGTTGGCGTAGTATATTCTTTCATAGGTCATGCTCAAATGCCTGTGTTGGTGGGATCGTTTGACACAACAAATTATATTTTGTTACTTATGATGTTTTTTCTAGTTAATATTAGGCCTATTTATTTAACATCGGAGAATTATCTTGTTTTGAAATAGCAGGTCTTTACAGGTTTTCAGACTAATTATTGTTTTTACAATCATTACCTAATACATTTAATAAACACAAGCGTCCGAACAATGTGTTAACGTATTATATAACAATAAAATATCTCTGCAATTAAGCCTATACTTACGTTATGTTTGACGTTTATCGATCATGCAAAAAAAGAAAGGAAAAAAAAAAAAAATGGCGAAAGTGTAATTGCTACATCTTGGTGCTGTCATATTTGTCTATTGACTGAAGAAATGCACCTTGATTTAAGCGAGTTGTTAGGTATTTTTTGTTCCCATTATACATTTATTTTAGTGTTTTTCTTTCATTTTAACTCGGTCCGTGTTTGTAATAATTATTTGAAATATTTAGTCCATGCCTGCATTGCTTCTCTTGTAGATGACTGGTTAAATTCGTATTTAATTATAGTTATAATTTATTAATGAGCGAGTCCACACAAGGTTTAAACGAATTTATTATGACTGTTTTTTGCTGATAATTAATTTGGTTTGTTTCTTTCCATCTGGTTTTTGTAAAGTCATAAATATTATATCATATTTGTATCTTACACCAAAATTATTACCATGTTTTATTTACTCAGGCTTGCAAAACTCTTTACAACGATTTTGTCGTGAGCTATCATGTGAATTATGAGTTTTAATAATTTAAATCCTCTTTTAAACTGCATTTGTCCTTTCGTAAATCTTTCAGTATTTTCTATGAGCAAGTCAGACATCAGTATACAATAAGAAAAGAGCATCAACACCACAAAAACCAGAAAAGCAATAGCTTGTGGGTGGCATGCCCCCAAAAAAGTATATAAATAATTATACACACATTTACTTCTTTCAATATAATACATGGTGAGAAATAGTCTCATTAGAAAAAAAGAGGGCAAAAACCTGAAAAGCAATAGCTTGTGGGTGGCATGTCCAAAAAAGTATATAAATAATTATACACACAAACATATAAACATACACGCATACACACACACCCAAACACACACATACACAAACATACATACACATATAAACATACTGAATATACAACAGACAAAAAGAAAAGAAACGGTACAAAAAATAACAAACAACGGGTTACATACAAATGGTGTACAATCAAAGTTATGAAAACTGATCGCTATCCATAGTATTGTTAAGACAAGTTCCATGTTGTACATTTAGTAGTTAGAAATTATAAAGTGTTTGTAGTTGTAAGAAAAGCTTTCCTTAGATTGTTCAATATTTTCCGGTAAACTATTCCACAGTTTGTGTCCAGTATATCTAATATTGTGTTGAAAGGAAGATTTTTTTTTATGAAGAGGAATGTGTAAATCACGTGTAGTTCTCGTGGGGTAGTTAAGATAGTAGGAGTTGGGACGAAAATATTCACAAAATTGAGTTGGAAGAAAATTATTTCTAGTGGCATAAAGAAAGTTGCATTGCTGGTGTTTATTTATGTCATTTTGCTTTAATAGGTTAAGAGATTTAAACAAGGGATCAGAGTGGGAAAGTGGTGGTGCACCTGAAATGAGGCGTATAGCCTTTTTCTGTTTTTTAAAAAGACTTTCTGTGTTTGAAGAAAAAGTGTTACACCAAACAATAATGCAGTAATTTAGATACGGAAGATTCAGATTACAATACAGTGTACGAAGAATATTAGGGGGAATAAAAGAGGATAACCTGAAGAGTATACCTGTTTTTGGAGATCTTGCTCTCAAGTTCTTTAATGTGAACTTTCCAAGTCAACCTATAATCAATACTAATGTCAAGGAATTTAGTGTGTTCTACAGCATTAAGAGATACAGTTAAACCGTAAGGCCTACGGGAGATAACACATCGATTGTATGGTATGAGAATGCAACACTTATAACTAATTAATGAGGCTGCTTGGTGGTTAACAAAAGTTCAATTCCGAAATCTCAGGATCAAATAATGGTTCATTCTCATATTATCAATCTAGTCCCTGTGATGCTTTGTCTAGGTAACATGACGCATAAAATAGCAAGAAACCTCGCTGTTTGATAAATTTGCAAAAAAATAAACAAACGTTTTCTAATAATGTTATGATTGTGATTAATTTGGCTAATTTTGGAAAAGTAAAATTACTAAATCTGATTTATTTCATGATTTCTTGAAAACACAATTTTTCATTTACAAAGTTTCCTCAAGAACACCTTTCACTTGCAGTCATTTCACAAAAATAATCTCAGGAATCCTTTCTCCGCATGCTCACTTAAAATCAAAATTCACTCTCAATCCTCTCCATGAAACTCCGTCAATCTTCCCGCAAAAACCTCTTTTACTTAAAATCCTCTTTCTCCTCTTAAACTTAAAATCAATCAATCTCCTCTTGAAGCTATTTAACATTCAATCTTTTCCATGAACTTTTGCCAATAATACTAATGATAAAAATATCTTTCACTTCAAATATTTACTTCAATAACATCCTTCATTTCCAACCATCCATCAATATCTTCTTTCACTTCCAGTCTTCCCAAAAAAACTCTTTCACTAATAATCTTCGCCAGCCACTTAACTTACAATCTTCCCTCGAAATCCTCGTTTATATCAATCATTTCTCAAGAGTCTATTTCACTTCGAATTTTCTATTAAGAACATATTTCACTCTAAATCGTTCTTTCAATAACCTCTTTCACATTCAATCCTTTCCAAAGCGTTTTCACTTCTAATATTCCATCAGAAAACTCATTCACTTACAATCGTCTTACAGTATACTTTTTTCACCTACAACCTTCGCCCAAGCTTCTTTCATTTATAATAATAATATTTTCTAAGAACCTCTGTCAGGTCCACAAATCACATTTTCTTCAAATCATCCCTCAAGTAGCTTCTTGATCTTCAAATCCTCCCCAAACCACTTTCACTTCCAATCTTTCCCCAATAACTTTTTTCACTTACTGTTTCTTGAAACAACATATTTACTCTAAATCCTTCTCTTCTTATACTCCCCAAAGAACTTCTTCGCTTGAATCTTCCCTAAATAATTTAAATAAAAACTGAAAAACTTCCTCAAGAAAGTTTTCCACTTCTAATCATCCATTACCCTGTACCTCTTTCACCTAACAAGCTTTAAAATAAACTTCTTTGCAATCTTTAAGAACTTTACTTTACATCACGTCTTTCGCCAATAATCTCTCTTGCTTCCAATATTCTCTCAATAAGCTCTTACCTTCAATATTTACCGACCCCCATTTGTTCAAACATATTCAAAGGCCTGATATTAAATGATATGTCTGTTTACTCTACTCAGCAACATTCTATTTGTAATAATGTATCGTTGACCATCCTCCCCAGACATCTTTCATTTTTTATTGAAAGTTACAATTATTGAGACAGATTGGTAAGAAACCAAGAAATGACAAGCACTTTGAGAGACAACTCACTGCCATTTATAAAGAATAGACTGTCTTACTGTGACGTAAACATTCACTATATATAAACTGAACTGTATTTATTTTTGTAGCTTTCTATTTCTAATCCCCTAATCTAGTATTTGATTGCATGTTAGCTTATCGATTGAAATAATACCACTATGTACATTATTTTTTTCTTTCAACTCTACTACAACAAACAGTGCTTAAAAGGAGTAATAATGTTATCGTACCATTAAGATGTTGTCTTTTGAATGCGTTCAAGTACAGTATTTCAATACTTCGCTCTATTGGTCGGTCGAACAGTTGGTCTGTCTGTCGGCTCTTCTGTCCGTCACCATTGCGTTTATTTTACAAATCTAGAAATTATAGTAGTCCGATTGGTTCGAGATTTAGCAGCAGTTTTTTATAACGAGTTTTGGTAATACCATTGGTTTGTCGGTCTGTCTGACTTCAAGTTCCAAGTCCAATTACTTTGAATAATTTGACTTTCTGTTATCTACTGGATTGAAATTATACCACATTATGTTATTTTATCAACGCTGCCACGGCAAACAGTAATTAAAATAATGTCGTTTTCAGATGTGTCCAACCATCTTTCAAATGTTTCGGTCCGTTCGTAGGTTCGTTTTATTGCGTTTTAAAAAAGTTAATTTTAAGATAGTCCTAGTTGTTTAGTCAAATTTATTAGGAATTGTCACAGTAATGTATATGTGGCAGAACAAAGTCAAAAAAGACGTCAGTGGTAAAGCTAGCTTTCCATAATAGGCAGAAATGCGAAAATGGTCGAGTTTATTTAAAATTTTCCTTCAATAAAATACATGTTGAACATTCCACTTTCATAAACATTAATAATTTTCAGATATATGATCTATACATTTTCAACAAATATAATTCAAAATTGTCGAATTGTTTATTGTTTATAACTTCTGAAGGAAACTCGATGAGACAGAAAACAGAAACCATTATCTTTCTCTGGATGTTAAAGATAATAACATGTACTTTAATTTATACAATTCCATATTTCGAGTTGTTGCTCATTTTGACTTGGCTCTAACACATTTGAAAATGTGTCTTGTAGTGTGTTAGTCTTGTTTTACTTTCCTTTCATTTACACTCAAGACACATTTATTATTTGCATTTCGGTGTTTGTGTGCCGTTGCGGACCTTCATTATTGCCACCAAGCTTCTTGTATGCATTCAATTTCCTTTCACTGATTTTATGGGTAAGATTAATAATGAAATCTGGGCATACCTTTGTAATCTGTTTCTGTTGATAATCTCGTAACGCACTTTACAGAAAAATACGAGTACACCTATTAGCTGCTAAATTGTGTAATTTATATTAGTTAAATCTCTATTACTTTCTAGACGTAAATTGAGTAATGCGACCTTGATATTTTACAAAATTCATTACATGAAATTTAATAGAAATAAAAATTATTTTGGCAAGAAAACATGGATGGAACAGGACTTAACGGTTGTTTGAGAGATGAAATTATAACTGGTAAAAGTAGTTGTTATCTTAATATAAATATAGCTTTCGACACTTTTGTTTTTTTTTGTATACAATAGCCATCACGATCAAAAATTGCCTTTAGTTATTGATATTATTTATTAAATTATGTACTGTGACGTACATGGTTTCAAATAATTCAATAAAAAACATAATTTGAAGATGATAGTTGCACTAAGACCACGGGGCATGTGACAATATTAAGGGAATAGACTACAGCTGTAAATTCAGTGTCGTTAACGGGACACATTAGAAGTATTTTAATGTACGGGGTTAATGCCTTGTTTACATAAACCCTCACACCAATAAAACATACGAACCTCAACAATTTGTGTCAGAACTGTTTATAGTGTTTATACTGCCCTCTGTTGGAGTAGGTAAACATTATTGTATACAGTTGTGAATAAGGTAAGCGTAAAAAGGAAGGGTAAATGTGGACACTAATAAGCCTACCTCACAACGGAATCACGTGTATTTATGCAAGATTATGTTTCTGTTGTGGTTGGACATACATGGTAAACCTAAACATTTATAAATTGATTAGTCCCATATGGTCTAATATGCTATGGAAACTGTTATATCCCAATGTGCTTGTACCGGGTGTTATAATGGTTTTCATACCACCGTGGGGCTATAATTTCCAATATAACTAATACCAATCTTAGCGCAGTTCAAATTACTTTTATACGCCGAACAAACTTATAAATACTAGGCCTAAAATTTGAACAGCATTCTTCACGAAATTTTTCTCTGTCCACAGACTCCATCAACTTTTGAAGTCGATCGTAAATGAGAAACTAAAATCTTACCTTTTCGTCATTTTTACTTTTCATAGCTGTAGTTGTAAGGCGCACTTCGCGTGCAAAAATCGGAAATCAAAACAAATCGTTAATAAAGTAAGCGGAGTCTAGGCGCATGCACAACACTATCGGGTGGTTAGGGGTGCTATACGGGCGATTTGAGTATATTAATGACATTTGGAGTACTGTACTTAAGGACGATTTGAGTACTATAAGGTGAAAATAAGATCTCATTATCCAATCCAATATTTAGAATGCAATAATTAATAGTTAGTGTAATCATACCATAGTAGCAGTTAAAACACGTTATTATTTTATACCGGTACTGCTACAGTTATGTATTTAGATAAGTTTCTAACTGCATTAAACTCGTTTAAATGTTTACTGGAGATTTTGGAACCTTTTATACGCTTATAGATTATGGTTTGATGTAGGTCAGAAACATGCATGTTATATTTAAACATTTCGATATTTTTTTATGATCTGCTTCAGCAATTTGAACATTACTTGAAAAAAAGAAAAATACATACATATTGCTCTGCATATGTTGCAGATACATTTATTATGTAAGTAAAGTTTTGCCGGTTGGCATTTTGGATTTTAATGTGAAATTAGTAGATAGTATTTCTTTTAATCTAATGATTCACGCTAACGATGTTCACCCCGTGAGTATGGTGTATGTCACCATCAGTTCTATTCATGTCACGTATTTTTGAGTATGCGATTACACCAATGGTCGTTTACAGTAGACTGTCTAAACGACGATGTGCCCACAATACGTAATGTGCACACACGCAACTTTGTGAGTGTCTGGGTACTCCAATGCTCGAAATTATAGTAACCGGTGTATATAAGCAAACAAATCTTCAAGTTTGTCAATTACATTGGTATTGGTATACAATTGTGGGCTACGTGATGTTGAGGTAATAAGGTATGTTTGTATCTGATTGCAAAATAATGTGACACAATTATTTCGTGTTGCGCACACACATGTATGAATTTGTTTAATATTTGTGAGGTCTCACTACAAAAGGACGAATCGTAGTTGAGATTAAATTGAGATAATCACCAAAATGAGTGTGAAATCAAATTCATGACATATTTATTTTTCATCAATTTAACGACTATGGCACTTACAGTTCATTATAATATAGGGCCTACTTTTTTTCACAGATTTCATGGAGGAGAGTATCCTCCATAAAGATTTTCTGAGATTTATATAACATTATCTATATAATATAATAGTTATTTTTTGACTGCACAAAGGCGGATTTTCTCAAAACCGTGTTTCCATACATGAAAACTTCAAATGCTCATATCTTTGAATCTACTTAAACAATGAATGTCACTTCAAGTGTAGATAATAGCTTATATTATATACTGGATTGATTTATCCTTGTTCACTGATTGGTTAAAAGCGTGTCACATGGTCAAACATAATCCAACC
>JAOTQE010126766.1:0-12332 GCA_025631205.1 Nesometra sesokonis
TGATCAGCTTAAACGAAACTGTCTTGGAATAAAACGTAAGTTATACTGGTTTATCTTGATGAACATTCATATTACTAACAATGCAAATTCTTTAAAGGGTTTTGATACAAAAATATTGATCTGCGTGAATATATTCTCCTAGTGGAAAACAGCCTCAATATGGAGTATGCAAAAAATTGAAACAAAACATAATCAAAAACTAAAAAATAACTAAATAATTTAGTCTCAAATGTTATTGATTTGTTAATAGTAATACTTGAACAAATAATATAGTAATGAAATTTTGATTTATATAAATTCTACCCAATGTTTTTAATGATGTATACAGGCGATTGGTGAAATAAAATGCATAAAAATAACATTCAAAATTACCTCTAAACATGAGTCAAGTACCACTGAAAACCTTTAGGCTGGTATTCTCGAAAGCGGACTAACTTTAGTCCAGGACTAAATTCAGATTTAATCTAGGACTAACTGACTATGGTATTGTCAAAAGTTTTTAACATTTGTCCAGTTAAAAACCCTGGACGAAAGCATTCTAAATTTTGTCTGTTGAGGAACCAGATTTATGGACAGTCCAGGATCAGCTAGTGCTGTTCTAACTTTTGAGAATACCAGCCCTTAGTGTTTAGGTGTATTGCATGGACACAATTTTGATCATTGTGCATTATAGTGTTAAAAAAATGGCAAAGGTATGTATTATTACATACATAAAAAATAAAATTTTATTAAGTACAAAAACATTTTATATATGTACATAGGATTTCAATAAAGCATTTTTAAAAAATTGTAAATTTACCTGTAGAGTGGAGATATTTACAGTTATCACCTTGGTAACACAAATCACCATTGGCATAAAACCGACATATCTTGTGAACATTCTCAGTTTCTAAATAAAAACAATGTTTAAAAAAATATAATCCTTACAAAGGGCACAATTTCTAAAACAAGCCCACTATAATAGCTCTATATAGATGATATTATTCAAGCCAATTGATTGGGATAAACTGTCAATTAAGTGGATTCACAATACGGTCGATTTCCAACTTTGGGGGTGGACATCGCGGCTCCTATGCAGTACAGTCTAGTACTAAGCCCTGGCTTACCTAGGATCGCAATTATGGGAGACACCCTAAATAAAGTGAAATGTGGGAAATGTGTTGTTACTTTAGCCTTAGACAATAAACACGAAAAATTATTCACTAAGGGCCCGTTCGGGCGAGAATTGGAAAAAGAAACATAGGGTAAAAATCCGATTTTTATCAACGGGTGGTATGTCTGTTCGCGCAAAACTCTGAATTTTAAAAACACCGTATAACTAGAAAAAAAAGCTAATGATACAGACGATGTTGGTTCCAATCAAACTACCGTATTGCAAATATTTTTACTGTACTTTACTAGATTTTATAAAATGGTAAATTTATATCATGTAGCGAGAGACGGCACTGATCGCCGCAATTTTACTGGAGAAACCTTATGCATTATGGTCTGTAATGATCTCCAATGGCCCATGCTCCAACAAATAGGCCTAGCAGGTTTCTGAGTATTGAAATTAATATTACGAAAAACTGCTCTCTAGAAATATAAAAAGATACTTTTTACTCGTATTCAACTATGTTCAAATCGAGTAAAGCATTGGTAAAGCAATTAAAAACAGATTTAGTCAAAAAAAGGTTCCCCGCTGCGAAAAATATCCAGTTAATTGCAGGGTTGGCATATCAGGCTGTTTCGGTGTTAAATCGACGGGCGGCCTGCAGTTACCACCCGTTCGGGCGAAACCGGATTTTTAACCGGTAAATAACGGTGTAAAACACTGAAACAAACTTGCGCGAACGGGCCCTAAAAGCCTACTCTAGCACCAAAGACCTATGCAAGCTAGGCAGTTCGAAGGTGGAAGCCTGCAGGCCAAGCTCAGCCTTTTGTCGATGTTGACCTTTTCCCATAAGGCATTGTGGATTTCGACCTGTCTGCTGCAACCGATAGGTGGCGCACTGTATTGTGAATCCATGGAATTGAATGGCCATAAATGCCAGTTACAAAGTTGCTTAACTATAAAAAGTATATGAACACGTTTAGATAGGAGTAGTGTTTCTAAAGAATATAATGGACAGTCAGGAAATGCTACAAAGAAAAGCAATCTACAACGATACCACTACTACTCGTGTGATTAATTAATTAATGGATCGTTTTTGGTCCTGATTGGAAAAGTGACGAGACTGATTACAGTATTTTAAAATTTTTCTTGATAGCCTTTGCACAGAGTGGGATTCAAATCCACCAACAAAATTTACTTTCAGATACGAAACAACGGTACTGCTGACTCGTCCAACAATACCACTATTAGTCGTGTGATTAATTAATGGATTTTTTTTTGTCCTGGGTGGAAAAGTGGCGAGGCTTATTACAGTATTAACAAATTTTTCTTGATAGCCTTTTAACAGATTAACACAAGGGGTCATTTAGGCTTGCACAAAGCCGGAGCTCCTCGAGATATGAGTACGTGTTTAAAGACAACTTGAAATAAATGTATGTTTTTGTAAAGTTCCAAGTTACATTGTTGATGAAATCAATATTTAGATTTGCATCATTAGGTATTTATTAATGCTATTTTGTTTGGAAATCATAAAAAGGTTATTGTCAAAATAAAGTCATTGATCCAATGGTTAAAGAGGATACAAATCTATGGCAATGACCATATAAAATATACTAAAATAATAAAAAATAAATAATAAAAACTGCCCTTCCTCCTCTAAAATTTATTCATGAGTTTAATAAGTGTATTTTTTTATTTGGCCTAAACTTGAAATTGTCTTTACTGTAAATTGTTTGCATTGCTGTCTTGGAAATACACAGCAACAGCAACTACAAAAAAAACAAGTATTAAAAGATTTGAGGAAAAATACACACTGTATCCAACAGTAGCTACGCCAGGATCATCGACATCAATGTTATAAGCATTACGCTGTGACATGAAATCTTCAGTCATTGGATTCCATTTTTCCAGTGCTGCACTGTCTGGGCTAAGACATGTTGCCTCCTTAGTTGGTTTAGGTGTGTCAGTTGGTGGGCTCGTTCCTGTAGTGTTTTCATTTGAAGTGGCATCTGCGTGCAAAGACGTTAAATCTTTATACTTAACCTTCATAACAGGTGTATCTGATAGAAAAAAATGTATAATACAATAATTATTTCTCATTACCCAGACGAAGACACAATAATTAATTCTTGTTATCCAGACACTGTCACTATTAAACATCTTATGTTTGTACAAATTCTCTCCAATTTTCACCTATCCCACACTTTCCTGTTTACTTCCTTCCTCACTTACAGAATCTTCTGTTCTCTCTTCTTTCCTTAGACAACTGATTTATAATAGTGCAATACTTTTTATGTAACTTGTTTATTCATATACTGTATTTTAAATTTTAAAGTAGCTTCAGATTCTCGGGCACAGACATTTTGTTACGGCAACTTTTTTGCTTTTGGGGTCCCACGGCATTGATGATGTCAAATAAATAAATGACATGAGCATTGTAACAGAAAATATATAACAAATTTCTTAATTGTCAAATTTATTCTACTGCAGTTACTACAGTAATCCAATTACAACAGGTATGTTGAGATGATCGATGACCCTGAGTGTCAATGCAATCATCAAAGAATACATATTATATACTGGATTGATTTATCCTTGTTTACTGATTGGTTAAAAGCTTTTCACATGATCAAACATAATCCAACCACCAGAGTACTATTTACAGATCCGTACATAGTGAAAGACTATTTACTGACGAAACACAACGTCATTTTTATTCACAGTTCTTTACTTTACTAACCATGGTATAAGCCCACATCTGAAGTGGACTTATACCCACATTTGATTTTGAAAAGTTGTATTTTTTTCTTATGTATAAAAAAAACCCAAATTTGAATAGGCTTAAAAATGTTATTATTATATGCAATTTACAAATTAAAAAAAAAAATATTCAGACAAGCTAAGGTTTAAATTTAACATCAGCCTGAAAGAAATCCTCAATGAAATTTTGAAAGCATGGGCATCAATTTGTGGGGGACAGGGGACACTTTCCCTCACTTTTCAATGTAGGGGACATGATATCAATTGTTCCCTTTTTTTTTGTAAATGTATGAAAAAAAATGTAAAAGTTGAAAAAAGCGGTAAGCCTTTCATCTTTTTATCAATAAAATATTGTATAATTGACCCTAAAAATAGGCAAAGACATACAAACAGAAAAATGATGTTTTTTTTTTGGTTGTCAAAACCAAACCGAAAACCACGCCCACCCGGACCCTCCTCGTTGCACGGGACACCACTGCAACTTTTTGCCTTTGTTCCCCCCCCCCCCACTTTTCAACTCAAATCGACGCTCTTGCATATAATAATTAATTTGTAACTCCAAGCACTTGAACCACTAACTCATGATGTGTACCTGGATGATTGAGTCGGTTTAGTACTTGGCAGTAGACTTAACCAATCAGCCATGGGGTACTCTCTCAGTTAATAGCTGTCTCTAATTCATAAACATAAATCAGCCACAGAGAGGGTTATTTTATAGGTTAGTGTGTTTATTGGTTCCTTGACTCTGCTTGGCACAATTAATTGATTGGACATGCACTTATTGTCCATATTTTTATGTCATTTAATCATAATTTTCAGACAATTTGTGGTAGTTTTTTTTTTCTAAATTCTCTTCCTTTGGTAGTATATGCTACTGCAACAGTTTCTTAACGCTGGTCCCTCTTGTTTATATCTGCCTAGAGGTGCAGCGCAAAAACAAAAATTCATAATAATTTGACTTCAAACCTCTTTTGATGATTATCTCAATTTGATCCCACCTATGATTTGACTCATTTTGTGGTGAGATCTCACATATTTCTAGCAAATAGCAACTGCTACACTATTTGGAAAAACCTCTAATTCCTTTACACTCTCAATCTGTATATTTAATAATTATAGCTATTTTTATTATTTTGAGGGAATTCATGTTCCTATTATTATGTTTATACTTTATTATTATTGTTATTGTTATTGTTGTTATTATTATTATTATTATTACACTTACCACATTCGGCACTAAATACAACTGATTCAGCATGACCCAAGGTCACCATGCGATCGTTGATGCATGTCTGTACGCCACCGATGATATTAGTTAATATCATGTTACAGGTTACCATGCTGTAAAAATACATTAAATGTTAACATGAAGTAACAAAGAAAACATAAATTCAAATAAAACTTACAGTTTTTACAAGATTGTAAATGATGTACAACACAAATGAAGTTTATGAAGTGGAGAATATTTTTCCTTCTCACCGAAAATAGGCATACAAAATTATAATTGTTAAATTACTCGAAAGACAGGCCATAGCTACAGGTTTACTCTGAACAGGTTAGCTTTAGGCCTAAAGGTTTATAGATAAACAATTCAATTAGGCTAGGCTTACATATAGCGACTTACATGCTACTGACATCTAGCCCCGGACACAAGCCCCAAAAATAAGGTTTCAATATTCAACGTCAAATGTTATTTGTAACAAATTCATGCTTGTATGGGCATGCCTAAGCCTCACTTAATGCACTGATAGAAAAGCACAGACCTCGCACAATGAGCCAACAAATGGATAACCCATCCTTTTGCATACGACCATAACAACAAAATTTATGGGTAAGGATGCTTTACATCTGTGAGGTGTCACCACAAAATGAGTCGTGTTGTACTGAAAATCAAAATTGAGTTATTGTTGTATTTGGACAGAAGAGATTATAAGCTTTAAATTGGTTTTTAAATGAGGTTCATAGCTTCAGTGTAACCAGAAAAAATCATTTTAAAGCATAGATGTTTGAAAACACACTTTGGAGAAAATCGACTTTAAAGATAAACAACTATTGACTTCCTGTATGTTTTTTCCATTGATTTTAAAATTTACAAAATGTAGTTCAAAAACATGGTTATTGTCAATAAATATAAACAGGAAGTGTGTAATCATAAAATTTAATTACTAAACAACAGAAATCTCATTTTTGTGAAATTATGACTTTCTGTCCATTTTCGTGAATATCTCAAAATGACCTGGCGTACAACACGAAAAATTTTGTCACGAAACCTCACATTTATTGACCAATTTGATTCCTTGAAACATATCATGAGACGTTAATAATCTCCATATTTAACAATGGGTAACAAGAATGTAGGATCAACTATTTACTGGATACCTAAAGCATGAATAACTGAAACAATTTTATTATATTGAACAAAGAGATTTGTATATTTAAGGGGGAATTTCTTCTAAAGTGTACTAAAAAAAAATAAAAGTTTATTGAAATTTACCTATTTTTAACAGTCTCTTGTGCTGATAGCACACCATGTGAGGGGGTCATAAAAACTTTGCAATGCATTACCCAAGCATATACATGCCAATATTGTCCACATTGCCAAGTATTTGCGCACACTAATTTACAGCATTACATCTACGCAAAGGCATTAAAGTATGAACGCATACAAACACAAAACAACGTAAATCTGTTGGCATATTTTTAAGTGGGATCTGAACTTTACTTGTTAAAACACTATACAACAGAGTATGAAATGAAATAAACTTACTGTGTTATCTTCTCTGTAGATACAACATTAGCTGTTAGTCTTTGAAGGTAACCTGTAAGGTCAACAAACTTTTCGACAGCCTCCTTAGACCATCCATCTGAAACATTAAAAAAAGTTAAGAAAACACTAATTCAAGACAACATTTGACTTTTGCTTATCTATTTGTGGCAGAGCCAAGTCAAAGAATAAATAAGTCAAAATAATTAAACTACACATTATTATCTTTAACATGTAAAAAAAAATCAGTTTCATAATGTCTTTTCTTGCAAAGTTATGAACAACATAAATTCAAACATTTAGAACGCAAGTTTTGAGTAAACTAATAATAATAATATGTGACATTTATATAGCGCTTACTGCCAAGGCCTCTAAGCACTTCACAATTATTACCCCAGTCATTGGGACAAACACCTATGGAATGCAATCCATTCCATAATGTTGCAGCCGTAATCAGCACATGGCATTTGTACCTCCCAGGTACCCACTTATACTCCTGGGTGGAGAGAGGCAAGGTGGGTAAAGTGTCTTGCCTAGGAACACAAACAGTCGACCAGAGTGAGTACTCGAACCACCTATCTTGTAATTGGAAGCCCGAAACGCCACCGCTGCACCAACTGCCTCCACTACATTTGTAACCGTGATTAAATGCGGGTGATTTTTGATTGAACATTTTTTTTTGAACATTTATTTATCATTACTGTATCTGAAATTTGTTACAATTTTTGATAAATAAAAAGTCAAACATTTTCATGTTTCTGCCTGTTTTTGAAAACAACTACTCCTTTATTTTGCTTGGCTTTGCCACATTTTGTTAAGTTTAAATTGTGAAGTCTCTCCACAAAATGAGTTAGGTCAGTTTCCATGTAGAGTAGTATCCTTCATGCAGGTTTTCCGAGTTTTATAGTCTTTTAATTGTTTATTATTCAAATGATTTATAAATGATTTTCTCAAAACCAAGTTTCCATGAAAACCTCAAGTGTTCATATTTGTGTATCTACTAATCCAATGAATGTCATTTAATAACTCAATTTTGAATTTTCCTACCATTGGACTCGGTTTAGATAATTGTATAGTTTATGTTCTGAAGCAAGTTAAAACTCTAAAGTGTAAGGAATGAAATACAATATGCTAAACCCCGTTTTCCAGTTGATTATTAATCTTAAAAACAGCGTTATTAAATGTTTTGAAATGGGATTTTCAATCATTAATCCTGGAAAATGATGATTGTCACAGCAATTGACTGGAAAATGTTAACCACACATTTTATTTCTTACACTTAAAAGAGTTTTAACTTCCTTCAAAACTTAAACTATGCAATTATTTAATATATAAAAATTGTAGTCGGGAAACTATTCAAATTTGTTTTATGGCAATTTTAATTCATCGCAGAGGCATACACACTTTGTCGCGCACAGCACAGTAAATAATGAAAATTTAGCAGTTTAACATGATTTGAATTTTATCAATCATTTTTTAATATAACGATTCAAAACAGCATTTCAGATTGCTATCTTAGAATAATGATTGACAGAAAAACAAGCTTAACAACTAACCTTCAGTAAAACCTTTCTTCTCTTGATTCCCTTTTGGAGTAACATGTGCAAGAGAACATCGAATCACTTGAGGGGGTAGGTCAAAGAACCATGAAGGTAGTTTACGGAGTTTAGATTTATCAATCCATTCCTTGTTTCCAAAGTCTACATAATAAACATGAACAACTAATTTTAAAATGTTTGTTTGAGTTTTCTTTTGTTGGATTTTGAGGGCCTCAACACGGTACCACCTGTCATCTTCAGAAAACTTTGCACAACATATGGTTCCAATATCAACTTCAAATTCTGTTTCATCAACTTTGGATGAAGACGATTCAAAGTGGTCATTTAGCTCGTCCATCAAGTAATCTAACTTACGTGCCTCAGAGTTGATTAAATGAGAATAAAACTCAGTTGGACTGACAATATGTGAGATTGCAATGTCAATACACACTCCTGCTTCTAACTTCTCTTTTCTTTCTGCCAATGATGTTGGTTCTATAACTGGAGAGACATTTTTTGTTGAATTGGCTGGTGATTCTACTTCAGGAGAAGATTTTTTACTTGAAGGTGGTGAAAATTTTCTTGCAGAAGTTGATGGAATATTCATAGGCTTTGTCTCTTTGACTTCCAAGTTTTTTGGCATCTCAGCTTCATTCTGAAATGATGGTATTCTAGGCGGTTGATCCTTTTTTGATGACAATCCAGTTGGAATACTATCTTCTGAAGAAGCATCTGACATAGATCTCTTTCCACGACCTCTTCCTCTACCTCTTCTAGTTGGTTTAGTGATCCCAACATTAATTCTTGGGATGTTCGGTTTCCTGATTGGAGGGTTAATATTTTCAGTTACAGTTGTAGTCTTCACCTTTGATCTTACATGGTAGTTTACCAGTTCTGGAGACTTACTGGGGCAGCTGACATTCGTACCAGAGGACACACCACTTGATGATCTTGACTTTGTTTGGAAAACCTGTTCAATAGTATTGCCATTGCCATCATTGCTTTTGCCCTGACTACTGTCTTTCTTTGATTCTTGAATGCCAGTTTCTTTCCCTTGCTTTAACCTCTCACATATTTGTTTTGCCTTGGTTATTGGACTAAGTTCTGGTGTTTTACATTTAGACACATTTCTTGTAGAACATGATTCCTTGCACTGTGAAGAATCTTCTGTTAAAGCCTTACCTAAAATAGTAAAAATAAAAAATTATAGTTTATATTCAATTGAGTAAATTACAAATCATAAGTTGCAATTTTCATCACCACAAAATGGAACAGCCAAGAGTTTCTACTCTTGACTCCCAAGCATGGATCATCAGGTAACTGGTATATGTACAGGTTCTGCTTGAGGATACTGGTCTTAAAATCACCACATAATTGCATCTCTAATGGAAGATCACAGAATGTGAAAATTTAGCATGCTTTTTTCAGCAATCATGATGATGGTTGACAGTGGTCAAAATGATGATGATAACGATGATGATGATAACGATGATGATAATGATGGTGACAGTGGTAAGAATGATTACCATGATGATGATGTTGATAATGGTGATGGTAATGATGATTGATTGTTGACAGTGATTAAAATGATTACCATGATAATTATGATAATGATGACAATGATGATGATAATGATTATGATAATGATGGTTGACAGTGTTAAAAATTATTACAATGATGATGGTGATGATAATGGTGACAATAATAGTGCTGGTAATGATGACTGATTGTTGACAGTGGTGAAAATGATCACATTGTTGATGATGATGATGATGATGATAACAAAGATGATGACGACAATAATGATGGTAATGAGAATGATGGTGGTGATGATGATGGTGTGGGTGGTGATTATGGTGACTACGGTGATGGTGATGATGACAACGACAGTAATAGTAACGACAACAAAGTAGTACAAAACAGTTAACTCCCCAAAACCAACCACTTTTCTTAACAGTTCAAATTAGAGAGTAAATATCATATGTTTTTATGATTTTACAGTTTTAAAAAGGTCCAGTTTAGTATAAAATTTGGTTTTCCAGAGGTTGAGTTTTGGGGTTGACTGTAAGTTTAAAAAAACACATTAGTTATAAATTTGAACAAAGAAAAATGTGTACCTCCATATTACCTCTAATTTTTTACTAAATAATGCAAAATATTTTTAAATGCTGGTAATCAATCAACATAAACTTAATTGACTGATGTAGATCAGAGAGACACAGAAAGTATCTATGCATTGAAAATAAAAATCTTAAAAATCTGAAGACGACGTTTGAAATAGGCAAATAAATGGGAAACACATTTCAAATACGTGAGGCTGCAACTGCAAAGGCATTATTACTCACTCGTTTCTTTGAACTTGGTATATTTTGATTGAAACTTTATATTTTTGGATAAAGAGCTAGAACTTACGTTTTGCGGTTTTGATTATTCCTAAAGTATGTTTACAATGACATGATGTTCTTTGTGTCAGGGACATTGGTGACAGCAGGTCGCATTGATCACCATTCAAGCACGGATTTAGGGGGTGGGGAGCTGGCGTGTGCCCCCCTTTTAATTATTATCGGCAAAACGTTGTTGTCCCCCCCTCTTATATTAGGAGCGCCAGGTCTAAAATTGACCCCAAAAGCAAAAATAGACATAAATTTGGGCCAAAACAGGGTACCAAAACACGCAAAATGCCAAATGGGTTAGTAATTTTTTTTTACTTGCTTGTCAAATTCAAACTGGCAACCACGTGCACCCGGACCTGAAAAAGTGCGCCCCTTGTAGCCGGATTCTGGATCCATCTCTGCCATTGAATGATGATGATGGAAAATTTTATCAAGGTTTCTAAGGAATGGAATAACACACTGAAGATGGGAATGGAGGAAGGGGGTCTGGTTCACCTCCTTACCTCTGACTTCACAGTCACTATAACACAAAGTACATATTCCATCGTGAACAAAACTACAGGACTATTTGAAAGCTCAAAACATTAGTTCTAGCTTTTTATCCAGATGCATAAAGTTTATAAATCAATATATTTGTTCTGCTATGTTTAAAACTAACTACAGTATTGTTTGTTTTTCTTCAGTTCTTCCATGCTGTATAAAACCTTGTTGATTAAAAAAAAATTGTCTTGATTGGAGTCAGTTTTTAGGTAAAAAAAAACAATAAACTTACAACTCTTCTGTGGGTTAGTTGTCGGTGGGCAAGCTGTTGGTGGGCAAGTTGTTGGTGTGCAAGTTGGTGGTGGGCAAGTTGGTGGTGGGCTTGTTGCTGGTGTGCAAGTTGTTAGTGGGCACGTTGTTGGTGGGCTTGTTGCTGGTGTGCAAGTTGTCGGTGAAACACTTTTCACAATTCTAGCAGCATGTCCCTTTTCAATCATTAGTTCTCCAACATTAACCTACAGAGAATAATTGTATTCAATGACTCAAATATTATTATTATTATATTATGCTGTTTTAACTGGCTCAAATTTATGTAATACAACCTCCCAGGTTGCTATAACTTGAGAAACCAATGTGCGTATGCGGTAGACAAAACTGAGGCCAGCCTAATTCCGAACAAATAACTAGCCTAGGCTAAAACCACCTGTTAAAAAGGGGTTTTTAAAACCTGGTTTTTCACACAATTGACATCGGTTGATTGTAAAGAGTTTCTAATAAAGATAGATGCACTACTCGTACACTACAAGAATTGCCATAAAGTTTTTTCTAACATCTGTGTTAAAAGGACATTGATCTTTTTTAAGACGTAGCATAGCCCTAACCTATATAGGCCCCGACAAATCTGAACTTGCAAGTAATTTTGAGGTTTATTATGGAATAATAATTAAAATATTGAAAGCTTATTTTTGCGGGATACCGAAAAATAAAATATTGAACTCGACTTTGACTCTTTATTTGTCACAGCTTGTACAATATTTTTATATTATTATATAAATACTTTATGAGAATCATAATAACACAGATCTATTGAAGTGTACCATGCTGCTGTACAAAATTTTACCAACCCTCAAATACACCCCAAACAGTTATGAAATAATAATAATAATATGTGACATTTATATAGCGCTTATTACCAAGGCCTCTAAGTGCTCCACAATTATTACCCCCGTCATTGGGACAAACACCTATGGAATACAATCCATTCCATAATGTTGCAGCCGTAATCAGCGCATATGGCATTTGTA